>JAUIMM010000116.1:18592500-18890000 GCA_031769625.1 Taudactylus pleione | reverse complement strand
AATCTGCATTCAACGCTAGCTGTGGCTGATCACTTCAAAGTTTATACATATACTCTTGTCAGCTGAAGCTAGTAGCTAGTCTCCTCATGTCTGCATTAATTTCTATCTCTGTCATATGGAAATCAAAATCCATAATGAATAGTTTAATTAACTTCTAACTTGGATTCCTCTACTTCTGGAGGCATCCATTTTGTGGGCTCAATAGTCATGTACATGCAGCCTACCATTTTACTAGGGACCAATGACGACACTAAGCATGCAACCTATCCAATTACTAGGAGCAAGTGACCTCACTAAGAATGCAGACTGTCCATTGACTAATACCACTTTCAGACAGAAAATGTCAAAAAACCCAGCTTTTACCCAGCATTTTGCATGCCAGATTTTTTGTCATTTTCTGTCTGGCACCCCTTTCACAAAGGGAAATGAAAATCCCGGATAAGTCACTTTTAACTGGTAATTTGCTAAAAAACCCAGGTTTTTTCCCCGTGTGAAAGGGTCAACCCAGGACTTAATCCCCGGGTCTACGACCCAGCAAAAAACCAGGGTTGGAGACCTGGGAATTTAGTCCCGGGATGACCCTTTCACACAGGGAAAAATCTCCGGGTTGTTTAGCAAATTACTGGGTAAAAGTAAATTACCCGGGATTTTCAGTGTGAAAGGGGTATAGAAGAGAATTGATCCCGTATAAGTGGTTTTTAGTGAATTGATATGCTTCAAGATATGATATGAGACAGTCTGATAAAGAACTCTGGGTCCCCTTCCTTCCACACACATTAAAACTGGTTACTTAAATCTGGGCCTGTTAGTGCCATCCGGGCCGTACGTTGCTTAATGGATGATATGGCTCGGCACATTCATGCCATCGGTTCTTTGTGAAATTATATGTGTTACCGGTCTAAGTAAGGCTGCTCGCTTGTTAATGTTGATTCTTTTCAGAGGTGAGCGCAGTGCCGATGTTTGCGATTTGAGCAATCTTTTTCTACTGCACATGTGCGCAAAGAGTCTAGCTAACCCTCACTGCACATGCGCGAACCTAGGTGTGTGATGGCATACGCCGTTGCATACATCGCTATGATTAGAGACGGCATCTGCAATTCATGGTTGCAGACTGGGAGGTGATCTAAGGTAGTCGCACAAAGAATGTGCCTCGTTGGCAGGATTGGGCATACCGCTGCGTCCTCTTGTGCAGCACAGCAGTCATATCGGCAGGATTGGGCATACCGCTGCGTCCTCTTGTGCAGCACCGCAGCCATATTTGAAGAAAGGTAGAAGGAATTATCTGCGCTAGCCAGGGGCTGCCTGAGTAGACCATGTTCTGACCGATGGTACATCGATGGTTGCGTGGGCAGATCCACCAGCGGACTTGAGCATTGCTCAGATATGCTAAGTGGGGGTTCAGGGTTTGCATGTTACCGCACAAGAATGCTTAAACTGGCATCGGATCTGCGCATGAATAGTGTGCACCACTAAATCAGACCCTTCATCACATCGCACTCTAATACTGACAGTAGTAGTGACTCCTACATGTACTAACTATTCCTGTTCTCCCCTGCAGTGCGCTGCTACCCTTGTCTACTTGTCTGTGAAAGATGTTTTCCAGCTCATAAATTATTACAGCTTCAGTTACTGGTTTTTTGTTGGATTATCCATTGCGGGACAGATTTACCTCCGCTGGAAGGAGCCTGACAGGCCGAGACCCGTGAAGGTTGGTGGAACATGTAGTGTCTGTATAGCATGTCAGTATTGCATTACCACAACACCACAGGTACAACTGGCACACATTGCCTACTGAACTGACTAAAGATAATTAAGCCAAACATACAGTGTACTGTACATGGGACATTTATTTCCGCATCATCACTATACAGGTATTGGGTACTATATGTTACTGTACAGGTTAGCATATATCCTTATTAAACATTTTTATTTACATATTAGGTGAGACCTACAAAGTACTTAGAAAGCCACGACAAGGTGCATGTATGCTAAGCACAGATTTACTTTTATATCTGGGATATAAATGGTCACTTACTGGAGGCTGTCCTTTGGCATTTATACAAATTCTACAGCTGATAGTGAAGCAAATCTGTAATAAGGCAGTAATTAAACTCTGACTATTATTACAGCATTGCTGTCTGTCCAATATATCTACTTCTAAGTGAGACTACAAAGAAATACTGATTTTAGCCCTTTTACATTGGTACCCTCTCACTATTCCCAAACCTGCTAGTTATATTCTTGGTCATATTTTAATATCTGCTAGGGCTACAATAGCCCAACATTGGAAGTCCCCTTCCCCCCTCCCATTTGCCAAAGTTGTTACAAAAAGTCAATTTCATTTCGAAATGGAGACTAGGGATGCTAATTACTCTAAGGCTCCATCTTCACCTATTGTAAAGTGGTACCCATGGAATATATATGTCACTGATGGTAGAGGTGCCCCCTCTGCGAGAATTAGCCCTCTGGACCCGTCTTCCCCTTGCAATCTAAATGAACCTCCCTCGGGAGATTCAGATGTTTAGTAAATCTATTTGCTATATTTTGTATTGTAATTGTTAGATATTTATGGATGTCCTGTTCATACCTTATAATTTTCATTGTTATTGTGATTTCTTTTACCCCCTATGCCCCTTTCTCCTTTTTCTGTACCCCATTTTTTCTATTTTATTCTCAATAAAAATTTATTGATGGAAAAAAAGAAATACTGATTATATATTTCTCATTGGTTTCATCTTAACCCTAGAGTATGTTAAATGACTTTACTAAGACCTAATTTTTACTATCTAGATCGTGTCTGTGCTTTCTAGCCATGTCTTTATATCTCTAACCAAAATTATTTGTCATCGTGGGATATGAATGAGCTCTCCTGTACTCTTCATGCAATTCAATAGCGTCCAGAGAGCTTTGTGTCCACATATCCAGTTCAAATTAAAATAACCAACTCCTCTGGATTATATAAATGCATGGGTAAAAAGCACAATAGGAAGAAATAAAGGAAAAGTAATACATTTAGTAAAAGTTGTAATAGGAACAATAAATGGGTCACTTGAAGGTGATGATTGTAAGTAGCTAATGACTTTATTTTGAAAGTATTTCGGTTTGACCATATTTAGGGATCTCGTCTTGACTCCTAATGATGGCCTTGAGGGTCCATTCACCACCAATGTGGTCAAGATTGTCACCATCATTTCTCACCGCTTCACTGCGCTGGTTACTGACGTGTTATTTCCCTGACAGTCCTCTTCCATTGCGTTATTTTTGGAACTGAACATGCTGTATGTAAAGAATGCCATATTTAGAATTGTATGTGCTCCTATTTGGCTGTGACTACGTGTGGTCTGTTCTAGGTCATAATGACATTCTTTCTCCCTGTATTTCCAGCTCAGCCTGTTCTATCCCATTGTGTTTTGCCTGTGTACATTGTTCCTGGTCTTCATCCCATTGTACAGCGACACTGTGAACTCTCTCATTGGAATCGGCATTGCTCTTTCTGGTGTCCCTATTTACTTTATGGGAGTCTATCTTCCAGAGTCCAAAAGGCCACCTTGCATTGGCAAACTATTGGGTAAGGAGGAAGAAATCTGCTCTGATTTAATAACCCTTGCTTATCTGTATGATATGTCCACTGCTCGGAAGGCATCTATACTATACATTAGCTTTTAGTCTGAAGTGACAGATGGGCAAATGCTCATCGCATCTCAAGTGTTTCATGCTGATATGCAGGATGGTGGAGACACTCCAGTAGTATGCCCACCTTTTATTTCTATCCATATAACAGATGGAACTGCCACAGTTGTACAATAAACCCGAGCATTACTTGTTTAGATGACAAAACGTCTACTACTTGGCCAATACAACAGCTTTTCACACGTTTGACTGTAAAAAGCGACATCTGACACTTGCTTATCATCCCACACTAAACCAGTTGTATTTTTCGGTGCTCTAGCAAATGTAACAGAAGTTATGGAAAACATTTCATTTTACCATATTCTATTCCCACTTTCTATGGTATTTAACATGGCTGTAAGCTGCATGCACAATCATTTCATCCACCAAGTCAGTGTTGCCTTATTAAAATAGCCATTTTACTAATTCACACGCAAATACTGAACCCCTACATCATCAGTCACCTTTCCCTAAACTCATGTATTCTCTGCGGGCATGAATACTGTTCACCTGCCTTATCCAATTTGCTGTTATCTTCCAGAAGCTCACTGTGCCATGTACTATAGCTTACAGCAGATTGATGTGTTTACAGTACCACCAGACCCCTATCCACTTATTTAATCTCAATCCTAAAAGTTTTGGAATAGCAGAGATGTGTTGTGCAACTGTACATCTATACAGTTTTGTCTGCACTTCGGTTAAGTGATGTCAAAAAAAGAATGTAGTTGGCATCCAAGATGGTTGGAATACCGGTGCCGGAATCCTGACCGCAGTTGGAATCCAGAATCTCGCGGGAAGTATTAGGGTTAGGGCTAGCAAATTTACCTAATTTTATCAGGATTCTGCGGTTGGTGTTCTGAGCTTTAGGTATTGGTGATATAAACCAGTAAATGTGGGGGCAACACTGTATTTAAAACATACATGGGACTAGGTTAACTTGCTTATACGGTATCACTAACGATGGTCCCACAAGACTGTTTCTTTGGCTACGATGGTGATAAAAAAAAAATTCTATACAAAATGTATTGTTTGTACTATGTTCTTTACTCAGTTAACGCTTGAGTGTGGAGTGTTATATTAAATGAGATTTTAACTGCCAGGCGTACAGCTATGAGACCATCTATGGTGTCGGAAGGGTAATGGAAAAAGGGGCCAGTGTAACGAAGCTCAGTTTGAGGAAGGGTGAATGACTAGGAACATTACCAGCAGTGACTTTATAAAACTAGCAAAACAGTAAATCTCTACTTTTCTCCCATCTCCCTTTTAGCTTTTCTCACAAGGTGGACCCAGTTGATCTTCAATTGTGTCTTGACGGAGATGGATCATCCCACCGATGAGAAAAAAGTTGTGGAAAAATTAAAATAAACACTATAAACTGGATATTATAGAACAAAAAGTGGATATTTTGAGGAAATTTCTTGAAGGTGCTAGGAAAAAAAAAAAAATGTATTCTCTGCAGTTACCATAGAGAGGTGGACCAGCTACAGCGGAAATGGACAAAGGCTGTGCCCAAACATAGATGGTCCAGTGCAATAGAGATGGTCAGTGTACTGCGCCATCTCCAAAGATGTCAACGTTCCAAATAATCAGGAAATTTACACTGATTATAGTGTAAGATCTCCTCCAAATATTTACCTAGAAAGAAACAAAGCTTGAAATTGTGACTGGTTATGACTAGATATATTTTGTTTTTATTTTTTACTACAATCTTAGCATCTATCTGACTGGATTGATAGCTTCAGTCAATAACAAGTACTGTTACTCTTGCATGTCCAGGTTTGTTTATGAAGTACTGATGCCGACTTAAACTGGTTTTCATCCTCAAAATTCCCATCACCTGGGGGTGTGGTGAGAAAGACAGGTACTTGACTAAATCTTGTTTTTCTTGCACTCCATAGTTGTAGCTCTTTTTGTTTTTTTAGTTTTCTTAGTGAAGCTATTATTAGTACATTTTCAAAAATACTTGGGTTTGTTGCATTCTATGATTTAAGTAGTAGTTGGATGTAAAGTGCCTATAAAAATAAAATACACTCCAGGAACCACAGATTAAGGAGCAGTACCTTGGTTGTGTGTATCAAAAAGCGATGTGCCTAAATCCAGTATACTATATTTTTTATTTATCTGCAAAGTGGACCCAATGATCCTTGGCCATTTTGTACTAATATTCACAAAAGGCCTCATTGATGTCACTGGTTTCCAGTAAATTGATAAGCTGCCGTCTCATCATATTAGGTGACAAAATGGCTGCCTGCACTGTGTGGATATGAGATGCAATTAGTGACAGGCTTCTATAAGTATTGTAAGATATGACAAATACAATTATGTAGAGTAGCATTTTGCAGTGAGAAGAACATTTAAGTGTTCATCCTATTCTTGGTTTCTGTATAAATTCTCATCTCCGTTGCTTTGGTAATGTTTTATTTCATGTGCTGTTTCTCATGTGCAATATTTTTCATTCAGAAAGTTCAGGACAACATTGTGCAGGACCTACATCATATGTTGATGATAATAATAAAGTTGAATTTGTGAAATTATTTTCTTTACTTAGCTGAAAGGGGTAAGGGTTTGTTCATGCATGCACAATTATCTCTGCTTTGTTATATTCTAAACACAAGCTAAAGGGTACATGCATAGAAAGATTCTAGCATAATGGACGTTGTCCAATTAGGTGCAAGTTTACAAAACAATCTCACATCTGCAGGGTATTTTCAGCAGGTGTGAGATTTTTTGTATCCAATTAGAGGCAGGGTATTTCAGCAGGTGTGAGATTTTTTGTATCCAATTAGAGGCAGGGTTTTTCAGCAGGTCTGAGATTTTTTGTATCCAATTAGAGGCAGGGTATTTCAGCAGGTGTGAGATTTTTTGTATCCAATTAGAGGCAGGGTTTTTCAGCAGGTCTGAGATTTTTTTGTATCCAATTAGGGGCAGGGTTTTGATTTTAGTTTTTGAGTGCCCAAGTTGTTTATTTTTTAGTGCCTCCACAGGAGGTCAAATTTTTCCTAAAATCTATATTTTAAAATTGTTTGCATCTGCTCTGGACACCTTTTGATACTAATGACTAATTACGCAATTGGAAGTTTCCAATTAGCTTAATTAGTCCTTAATTACTCACCTTGTGCAGCGCTGTCCTTCTCCTCCGTCTCTTCAGTGTTGTAGACAGCTTCCATAAACCGGCCGTGCACATAACAGGTACTACACCTAACCCTGCACCCTCACTCCGCTCACACACTACACAACACTACCCCTTAAAAAAAAAAAAAAAAATTCCCCTCTTGCTGGATTTTTCCCACAAAAAACCCAGGAACCATTTTTCCCAGTTGGATACAACGGGTATTGTGAGCGCGCATACCCGCAGTGATCCAAAATTGGGTGCAAAATCCGCGTAATATTTTGCAGGCAAAACCTTGCGGCCAATTGGATAAGCCCCTAAATGGCCTTGTCCAGAAGCGCTACAAACAAGGTTTACAAATATCCTGACAGAAGATGAGATTGACATTGCTGTACAATTTATTCTTGTTTTTGGGCAGCATGATGGCACAATGGATAACATTGCTACCTGACTGCGCTGGGCTAACCAGAACATTATACATTCTGGAGTGATTTGCAGCTGTGCACAGCAGCTGGTATCACTAATTGTCCTGTGCACTTCTATGGTGGTGCGAGGTAAAATGAACAATTCTTTGGTGGTGATGTATTGTTGAAGGTCATTCCATGGTAACTCACGTTACATAGTGACACAGCAAGTATATGCATGGCTATCAACCGCAAAAGGAATTTGTAATATTAATTTTATTTACTGAGAAAATGAGGTCATGCTTTAAAAAAAAACTGTATACAGGAATTGCTAATGATTTGCTATGTCACTTTGTAACATGAGTTACCATGCAATGACCCTTGAGGACTTTACATGTTGCCTGCCTGTTTGTGTGGGTCTCCTACCTACAGTTCCGAAGGTTGACTGCCAAAATGGACCTGTGGATTTGTGAATTTAGACTGTAAGCTCCACTACTGGTGCAGGACAGACGTGAATGATTGAGCATTCACTATATAATATTAGTACGGTGGTGCTTGATAAATTAACAATAATTATATTTGACTAATAGATGCAGACAGCATTAAACTTTAATGGTATTTCTCACAGGAAGGCTGCTGTGTGTAGGAAAATATCTACCCTCACAAAATGATCAATGTATTTGCAGCTTGCTCTTGAAACTCCTTTGCACAGGTTCTCAAACTCGGTCCTCAGGACCCCAAACAGTGCATGTTTTCCAGGTCTACTCAGAATCACAAGTGAAATAATTAGCTTCACCTGTGGATCTTTTAAAATGTGTCAGTGAGTAATGAATACACCTGTGCACCTGCTTGGTGACCTGGAAAACGTATACTGTGTGGGGTTCTGAGGACCGACTTTGCGAACCACTGATATATTGAATAAAACAATTGTATTTTAGGTTCAGTGGTCTAATAATACGTGGATGGGAGGAGTTAGCTGCATTTTCCAATCCACTTTACTAGTGGCTGGCCAACTGTGCACACATTAATGCCAAACACTAGTAGGTATGTGAACAAGCCTGTGTGTGTGTGTAAAGCTTCAGAAACACTCCCCAACTTAAAAAAAAAAAAAAAAAATAATCCAAACATGCTACAACTTGTTTGAGATGAAAGTTAGAACAGGGGAATCCACAGCCGTGTCCACACACATCTTACTTCCTTACGTGTTAGACAGGCCTTCTAGTCACGCAGTTGTGCGAGTTTTTACCTTCATATGCGTCTTATGGGCAAAGTGATGTGAATAGGACGCACAAGCATTTTATGCGGATGATAAAATTATATGCTGCATGCCTATGTTCAGTCTGTAACTGCGGTCATACAGTCAGGTGCATAAATATTGGGACATTGACAGAATTTTCATATTTTGGCCTCTATTCACCACCACAATGGCTTTGAAATGAAACAAACAAGATGTGCTTTAACTGCAGACTTTCAGATTTAATTTGAGGGTAATTACATCCAAATCAGATGAACGGTGTAGGAATTACAACGGTTTCTATATGTGCCTCCCACTTTTTAAGGGGCCAAAAGTAATGGGACAAACTAAACAATCCTAAATCTAACTTTCACTTTTTAATACTTTGTTGCAAATCCTTTGCAGGAAATTACAGCCTGAAGTCTGGAACGCATAGACATCACCAGACGCTGGGTTTCATCCCTGGTGATGCTCTGCCAGGCCTCTACTGCAAATGTCTTCAGTTCCTGCTTGTTCTTGGGGCATTTTCCCTTCAGTTTTGTCTTCATCAAGTGAAATGCATGCTCAATCGGATTCAGGTCAGGGGTTTGACCTGGCCATTGCATAACATTCCACTTTTTAGCCTTAAAAAACTCTTTGGTTGCTTTTGCAGTATGCTTCGGGTCATTGTCCATCTGCACTGTGAAGCGCCGTCCAATGAGTTCTGAAGCATTGAATATGAGCATATAATATTGCCCAAAGCACTTCAGAATTCATTCTGCTGCTTTTGTCAGCAGTCACATCATCAATAAATACAAGGGAACCAGTTCCCTTGGCAGCCATACATGCCCACGCCATGACACTACCACCACCATGCTTCACTGATGAGGTGGTATGTTTTGGATCATGAGCAGTTCCTTTCCTTCTCCATACTCTTCTCTTCTCATCACTCTGGTACAAGTTGATCTTTGTCTCATCTGTCCATAGGATGTTGTTCCAGAACTGTAATTGACACATATACACCTACCTCCTGGAGAGTGTTCTTGATTTGGCCAACTGTTGTGAAGGGGTTTTTCTTCACCAGGGAAATAATTCTTCTGTCATCCACCACAGTTGTTTTCCGTGGTCTTCCGGGTCTTTTGGTGTTGCTGAGCTCTCCGGTGCGTTCTTTCAGTTTAAGGATGTTCCAAACAGTTGATTTGGCCACACCTAATGTTTTTGCTATCTCTCTGATGGGTTTGTTTTGATTTTTCAGCCTAATGATGGCTTGCTTCACTGATAGTGACAGCTCTTTGAATCTCAAATTGAGAGTCGACAGCAACTGATTCCAAATGCAAATGTCACACCTAAAATCAACTCCAGACCTTTTACCTGCTTAACTGATAATGAAATAACGAGGGAATAGCCCACACCTGTCCATGAAATAGCTTTTGAGTTGATAGTCCCATTACTTTTGGCCCCTTAAAAAGTGGGAGGCACATATAGATACCATTGTACTTCCTACACCGTTCACCTGATTTGGATGTAATTACCCTCAAATTAAATCTGAAAGTCTGCAGTTAAAGCACATCTTGTTTGTTTCATTTCAAAGCCATTGTGGTGGTGAATAGAGGCCAAAATATGAAAATTCTGTCAATGTCCCAATATTTATGCATGCAAAATGCTACGTTACAGTGTCAGTGGCTGGATTCAGACTAAGTCTATAGCAGTGGTTCTCAAACTCTGTCCTCAGAACCCCACACAGGTCACGTTTTCCAGGTCACCCAGCAGGAGCACAGGTGTATTCATTACTCACTGACACATTTTCAAAGATCCACAGGTGAAGCTAATTATTTCACTTGTGATTGTGAGGAGACCTGGAAAACAGGCACCGTGTGGGGTCCTGAGGGCAGAGTTTGAAAACCTGCGGTCTATAGAAAACTAGAACCATTTATACATAGGGTGTAGCACAAGTAAAGTAGGCAGCCTTGTGACTGCAGTGGTGGGACAGGGCATTGTTCACACTGGCTGGAGAGCCACGGGATGCCTAAACCTGGAGTCAGAACAATTAGTTACTCTGGCATAAGTGATGCTAAGTTTGTTTCATATTAGATTGTCAGCCGCAGTATGTCACAACTTCTGTTACAGGAGAATATTTCCAATTCTTTTTAATGCACGTGATATTAGCAGGAGTTATATACAACCTGAGCAGCTGCACTATTTATGTATCCTATATGCCTTGATGGTGTAGAAACATTTGCATTGCCTGTTTGATTACTTTAGGGAATTACCCAGGAGTGTTCGGTCTGTCGTTCAGCTACAGTCCCGGTAGAATTAGACTAGAGGAAAATGTGATTGGTCGCTGGGCCGTTCTGAACACAAACCTCTCTTTTTTAAGCTTGTATCAGTGGAACATGCTCCACTTTTATAAATTATCTACTGAAGTCACCGGGCAGGTAGAACAGGAATATTCTATTTCAACCTTTATCATACCTCTCAGTTTTGTGATCACATGAAAGGCAGAATAACTAAACTGCATAACAGGCAGGGACTGGAATTCAAGAAAGAAAACATTTATGCCATGTGACAATCTAGTTTAAACTTAATGAAGCTGCATTTTCTAACACTACAATCTAAAAAAAAAAAAAAGTGCATAAAGACGGAGGTCTATAGTGATCTAATGATTCAAGGCCTGATTCATTACCGATCGCAACAGCGATTACGCACGCAAACAGCCAATTGACGTGTACTGCATATGCATTGCAGTATGCGCGCAGACCCATCGCAGAGTGATTGACAGGAAGTGCAGTTTGTGGGTGGTCAGCGAAACGCAGGCGTGCCAGTGCGTTTGAACACTGTTGCATGGATGTGTATAAATTATCCACTGCGATGCCTTACACAGCTTGAGGACTCGATTGTGCGATGAAGTTAGCAATTTATGAGTAAGGTCTGACCTTGTGCAATTGTGCATGAAGCTGCGATGGTTTCGCAGTCTTGCTAAACATTACGGATGTGTGTAAAGTGGGTGTCCTTATGTTGTGCTGCGGCAGCATAGCAATCGCAATGGATGAGCATACTATTGCAGTTGAACTGCGTGCGTAATCGCTATTACAAATCGGATGTGAATCCGGCCCGCAGACTGGATCAGAATGATAGCGAGGAGCCTGACTGACTAATGTGTAGACCAGGGATCCTCAACTACCACCAACAGGTCCTGTTTTGTGGATTTCTTTAATCATGGGGAATTAAGCTATGTTTACCCCACCTGGCTCCACAAACCAAACTCCCCAAAATATGACCTGTTGTGGCTACTTGAGGGTTGAGAACCGGAATTGGTATGCTATCAGACACCGGAAGCCCAGGATCCCTAAACCCTTTCCCCCCCCCCCCCCCCCCCCAACCTTTCCTTGGTGGTGCCTAACCCCCCCCCCCCTGTTCCTGCACCCTCCCCAGGGGGGGGGGGGGGGGGGGTGTCTAAACCTAAACATCCCCAGGCTAAGTATCTTACTTACCCGACTTCCTACCTTCTGGATGGTGGGGGTAGGGTTGCGGACGTCGGTATGCCGATCCTCTTCTGGACCCTGTCCGCCGGCATATTAAAACGTATACCTTGAGAACCAATGTACAGTGTAGACAGAATTACAACACTGACTCTTAGTGGTGGGGTAGGTACATACAGATTACTATACGGACAGTGGAACTGAGGGAGGGGATATGTGTAACATGGTGGAGGAAGTAATCCTATGGAACTGTATACAAATTGCAAAGTATGGTGGAGAGTTTTTTTTTTTTTGAAGTATAGAGCTTTATTTTAAGGAATCCATGTGCGTTTTGCTAAAAATAAAAAGAGCAGGCCTCTATCGCCGTTCTTAATGTACCACAAACTTATTTTACAAGAACGCTTGGTTTTTGTCCTTGGTTTGTAAGCACCAGATTGTTATATGCACTGTATTTCTGTTACAACAGCATAAGGAATAGCTTGGATGGCACGGCTAAAGTTTGCACACACAATCTGACTCTTAACTTTGCTAGTGTCATTGTGTATGTATGTATGTATGTATACACAGTACGTATATAAAAAGCTGACCTTTTGTTCAATTGTTTATGTTGTAGATAAGCCAATGTTATCAAGACAGTTCATATAAATCAAGAAAATTTTATTACTGACTACTGTACAATGATGCTGTAAAGATATTTTATAAAGCAAGGAAAGTGTTACACCACGCAATCTACCAATTAAAGTTTACTTTTACTTGGTGCGGAGAACTTATTTATTGTTCCCAGGTGGGCTTAATTATTTTAAGAGCTTCAAAGGGATAATCTTGTCCTTAAAAACAGAACATGTATATTTAGATTGATGCAGAGAGATACCCTCTAAAGTACGGTTACCACTGATACTCAGAATCCTCCTCATCCTCCAATTCCTTGACTTTGGTCTGATGGTAAACATTCCATCCATCATCTCCTCCTCCATCATCCTGCTCCTCGTAGTAACCTGTAAGTATACAACCGGATGTTACACAATTGCTGGAGCCTAACCGCATCATTTACATTTTTTTTTAAAGACTTTTCTTACTAGTGCTGTACCACAACTAAACAGAACTTGAGTTTACTTTTCTGTTACTTTAATTAGTACTCAATACAGACCAAGGTCTCACGGACACCCTGAGTAACCTCCACTGTTTTTTTTTTGTTAAATATGGTATGCACTGCCATGTATCACAACATAGAGGTGTTATGTCGGCCCTGATTAAACGTAGTAATAATACTTCATTGTGTAAATATGCTGGGAATGCTGACAAACCTAGCTGTCAATGATTCTCCAGGGTTCCAAGCTGGTTTTCTTGCTGAGCTGATAAAAGGGTGGAGAAGGAACATTTGCAGGAGAGGCTAAAGACACTGAAATCCTTTGTTCAAACATGAATTCTGCTAAGGACACAACTGTGTAGCTCACAATGTTCCACAGCCCAGGGAGCACACAAACATGCTGGGCACGTGTACAGATTATATACTAATTAGATGGTAGGACTGACAGGGATCAAATAGACTGACTGATATTCTGTATTACAACACAAAGCTATATATCATCATAGGTATAAAACAAATAATATAAATTCAGGTGTTTCGACAGAATAATTACTTTGTATTCATCACACAAAGGCAATTTAAGGATACAACAAGGTTGGGTGTAGTATAACATGTTGACAAAATAATGACTGCCTTTTTGGCCTAAATCTAGTTGCACCCTAACCTTAAGTTCATGTGTTGACCTTTACATAGTAGACATTGTGAAGGTTGACACAACTGCATACCACAGTCATCACTAGCAGGTAAAGTGCTTTGCACTGATTTGATTATTTCATAGCTGGTACTTTATTGAATATATCACTGCATAACTGTATTTATAAAACATTTCAATCCTATTCCTCAGCCATCCAATCTGGGGGACACTGCAGACTGTGGGTTAGAGGTGCTGGTACAGAAGTAGGCACTAAAAGGTTAACTAAAATAACTGACCTCCTCCCACCTCCATTGGACCTCAGATTTTTATTTTTTAGTGCCCTGGAATTAGGCACATTTTCTAGGTAGAAATTTGTTAAAAGTTCTCATCAGCAGAGGCAGGCTGGAAAGGAGAAGGCAAATAACTATATACAGAGAAAAGGCACTGTCAAGTGTCACCCCAGATGACAAATTAGAAAATAAAATTATATTAAATTCAGAAATAGATAAAAAAATAAAATATATAAAAATATACCACTTGCTGCAGCCATACAAAACCTAGTAGTCACCTAGGTGTAAATAAACCAGTGTGAAAAAAAAAGTGGGAATTGCGCTAAGCAATATAAATACCAAAAGACCATATGAAAAGTTAATATACAATAATATTTAATCTAAAGTAATAGATCCCAATTGAAACATAGAAAATGGAAAGGAGAAGGCAGTAGTTCCCAATTTCTTTCCAGCACTGCATTGCAGGAGGAAATGACTACCCCTTCAATCCTTGGTGGCTGCACAACATCTCAGGTTTTGAAATGATATAACTACAGCAATCTGAGACACTCTAGCTAGCGTCTGAGTTTAGGGGCCTTTATTATAGCTAACTGTAGGCTATGTGTGTGAGTTTTACAGGCTGCGGATATTTTAGCAGTGTCAGTTTTAGACAGTGTTATCCCTTTGTCACATTGTTTTCAAACATTTTCTTATTGACCTATTCCTGCACTATCCCTGCTGTGACATTCACCTGTAATATGTTATAGATATATTCTGTGTGCGCCCTATGCTCTAAGTGATTTGCCCTGCAAGAGAAGTTTATAGTAATCTCTAATTTTCGCTTTCATCCACTGGAGCTACGACAATGGGGTATAGACGTGGGTCGATAAGTGCCTGGGACTTTAAAAAATTCTGAAGATGTGACTGGCTCCTCCCCCTCTATGCCCTATCAGCCCCAGTTTTTAAATTGTGCCCGAGATAAGGCAGAGCACTGTGGGGGCTGGCTCCAGCCCTATTGGATTTAATTTACACTATTTTATTTGATCTCAAAGGCTTCAGTTTCTGGGGATGATTCTGAACACAGTTACTGCGAACCTCCCTTCCTCTGGACAAGGCTAGGGCTATCCAGGAATTGGTACGTTTAGTCCTCAAGCCCAAACGGGTTTCGGTCCACCTTTGCATCAGGCTCCTAGGAAAGATGGTGGCGTCTTTCGAGGACATACAGTTCGGCAGGTTTCACTCCAGGGTTCCAGTTGGACCTTCTATCCCAATGGTCTGGATCTCATCTGCAGATGCATCATCTGGTGACCTTGTCTCCGATATCTCAGATTTTCCTGCTTTGGTGGCTCTGGATGGATCACCTGTTGGCAGGAGGTTGATTCGGCATTTGGGACTGGATTCTACAGAACACAGATGCCAGCCTCCGCGGTTGGGGAGTGGTGACTTTAATCAACCAATTCCAGGAACGCTGGATGCGCCAGGAGTCTCTCTTGCCAATGTATGTCCTAGAACTGAAAGCAGTCTATTACGCTCTGCTTGCAGCGGCTCCTCTATTAGGGGAGACACCGGTCCGTGTCCAGTCGGTCAACGCCACAGCTGTGGCATACATCAATCGCCAAGGGGGAACTCGCAGCCGCATGGCCATGCGAGAGGCAAGACATCTTAAATTGGGCAGAAAGGAACGCCCCGGCCATCTCAGCAATCTTCAATCCGGGAGTGGACGACTGGGAAGCGGACTCTCTCAACAGGCAGGATCTTCATCCGGGAGAATGGACTCTTCGTCCCGATGTCTGGTTTTCCGCTGGGGAGTACCACAGATCTCATGGCCTCCAGGAACAATCACCAATTAACCCCTGTATTGCTCCAGGACGAGGGATCCCAAAGCAGTAGGAGCGGACGCTCTGTCTCTGCCCTGGCAATACGATCTGGTGTACCTGTTTCCATTGTCCCCCTGATTCCACGGGTGCTCAAGCGCGAATCGGTCACTGCCATCCTGGTGGCACCGGATTGGCCTCGCCAAGCTTGGTACTCGGATCTTCTGTCCCTCTTGGCGGACGACCCTTGGCCTCTTCCGCTTCGATCAGATCTGCAACAGGGCCCTTTCGTTCACTCCGACTTAAGTCGTCTTCATTTGACGGTGTGGCTGTTGAAACAGTCTGTTTAAGAAGTAGGGGCATACAGAGAAAGGTGATTCCTACCATGCTTTGGGCTCATAAGCCGCTCACTTTGGTCCATTACAATAGAATTTGGAAATCTTATGTGTCCTGATATGAGTTGCGCGGTTCCTCCACTTCCCAATTACCTTGCCGCCTTCTACGAAGAGGTGTGCAGGCTGGGCTTCCGATTGGAGCTGGGCTTTGGTTGGGTTCTCTTAAGGTGCAGGTCTCAGCTTTGTCTGTTTTCTTTCAGCGTCGTCTAACCTCCCTTTATTCCTTCTACATCCCAAGCCTAGAGCCATCTCTATCTCTCTGGTACATTTGAAGATGGAGGGAGGGGAAATCCTGGCATCCCTAGACATAAAGAACACCTATGTTCATATTCCCATTTGGTAGAGCCATCATCAATTGCTCCGCTTCACGGCTGGGACATTTCACTTTGTTTCAGGCCTTGCCATACGGGTCTGTCTGTCCACAGCCCCCAGTGTTTTCTCAATGTTTTCCTTTCTGAGGCGCAAAGGAATCATGATCATTCCGTAATTGGACGTCTTCACGTGGTGGAGGACACTAATGGCTGGATATTGAATTATCCAAAATCCAGCAGCCTCATACATACCAGAGGATGGTTTTCTTAGGCCTCTTATTAAACACTGCTATTCTATCGGAAGATCTGTCTTCCAAAAGACCAGTGCCAGCCTCCCTCCAGACTCATTCTACACGTGCAGTAGGGGTGTCTTGGGTGGTTCCACATGGTGCCTATCTGGAACAGCTCTGCAGGGCGACAACCTGGTTCTCTGTGCATATACTTTTACAAAATGTTACCGGCTCCATACTTTTGGATCCAGTGACACTAGTTTTGGACCCGAGGCTTTGCCAGATGATGGCCCCCCATTAATAAATAAATGTATGTTTTTGTAATAGTTTCATATTGTTCTCTTTAAGCACAGCCGATTTTTGCATCCATATCTAGTCCGTGGGGTCCAGCAATCCTCATTACAGTTGCTGCTAAGAGAAATAAACTAACTGTAATACACAAGCACTGAGTTTTTTTTCTGGCCACACACTGAGCAATTATCGGTCCAATCAGCTGAATATTGTCTGATCGGGCGGATAACTGTAGTGTATGGCTGGGACCAAGCAGCAATTACTGATCTATCAGGCATGACATTTTTTTAACATACCCTAAAGATGTGATAATTGCTACTGAGATCTGACAGCGAATACACTCGCCATATACACGGAGACAAATTATCTGACAGTGTATGGCAATGTCAGTGTTCCTGGTCGAATCTCACAGTATATGGTCAGCATATTACTAGTTGGGCTACAAGTGATTTTACACTAATGCGCACATGAAGTCAGTCTTATTCAGAGCTATCCTGGAGGCATATAGTAATTATATTGTAATAATACAGTTGTCTTCTAAAAGATTTGAGATAAAAAAAAAAAAAAAAAAAATCTATGCCAAAATTGGAGTAGGAATAATGTGCTCCTATTGCTGCAGGGGGTAGAGTCACAAAGCAAGTTGTAACACCTGCAGTTTCGGGGCATGCACAACGCATGCTTTGCATATGGGTAAAAGAGTATGCTGGCACAGAGTTTGTAACGCTTTCTGGAAGCTTAATGAAAGTATGTGGCAGCAACATTAACCACTTAGCTGACATTTTTTGTCATCAAAGCTGCACAGAAATAAAATTTTAAACTAAAAAAAAATAAAAATTATTTTTAAAAGTCAATTGAAACACACACACACACACACACACACACACACATATATATGTGTTAAAAAAATTTTTTTAAAATTGTAAATACACCAACCCCCCACCCAAAAAATATTTTAATGGGCAGCATAATGTGCTGCCGCCCGCCGCCCCCCCCCCCTGCAGTGCCATAAGATGCTCCGCCCCCTCACCTTGCTGTAGAATGCAAGGTGTGGGGGGGTGTCATAATGCGGCCCCCCCCCTCCCCATCTACTGCTGGGACAAAACAAAAAAAACCTCAGTAATTTGAGGATGATCAAATATGTACTGATTAGCCCTTTGTGTTTAAAATAGCTAGGCTTCCACCTAGTGTACAAGTGTAATCAGTACAAGTGCTTATTCCAATATTCAGACATACCTTCCATGACTTAAGGTGGCCATACACTGGACGATTTTTAACACTATTTTGGCAGTTTCTACAGGTTGGACGGACCAATAGTTTGAAAATAGATGCATTTTGAGTCTTCTGCGACCCCGATGCGCGTCCCCGCCGTCGTCTAGTTGGATCGCAGATCAGATGGTTTTGCAGAGAGATCTTAACTGATCATGTATGATGTGATACACTTCTATGCTTCTTATCCTATGATCAATCGTACACCATTTGACCACATCTTATGAAGAATTTCATAAATTGTATAACTGATCTTACCAACTGTGAATCTCAGTGTATGGGGGCCCTATAGGCACACACTAAGCAGGGATTTTTAAAAATTTGACACCTATGGGGTGAAAAGAGCTAAAATGGTTCTTCCCCCTGTGCAATGTCCTGACTGACTCATCAACGCTCTGCCCAAACCCCTGAGAATATTCCTTCCATGACGTAAGCAGCCACTTAGCAGGGATTTGGCGAAATTCAACCCCTTAAGGTGGTAAAAAGTGGTAAACTGTTTCCGCTCGACTGAGGTGATTGGGTGACAAAGCAACATGTCCTAAGTGCTACGGGACTAAGGGCCTGATTCAGAGTTGGGAATAGAGAGAGAGAAATCACTTCACTTTGTACCTGGACAAACCATGTTGCAATGCAAGGGATGTAAATACATATTTTTTTTTGCATGTAGGGTAAATACTGGCTGCTTTTGCATGTAGCTCACAAATACTGCACAGCTTTATTATTACTCTACAATTTAGATGTCAGTTTGGACACCTCCCTCCCAAATCTAAATCTCTCTGCACATTTTAAATCTGTCCCACCTGCAGTGCAGCATGGTTTCACCAAGATGATCAGTTGAGAGAGAGATATCTCACTCTATTCCCAAGTCTGAAGCAGGCCCTAAGTTCAATGTGTTGGTTGAGTGGCGGCTTCAGAGGTGGGGATGCAGCGCAGTACAATATCCAAATATGGGAGCCACACCAACTGCCAGTGATGTTTGGCGGCATCCCCTATTTGAATATTGGACTGCGCTGCAGCTCCACCTCTGCAGCCACCACGTACTGAACGTTTGTTTTCCATTTGGATACTTAATTTGGTTTGTATTTGCAGTGGCCCTGCTAGGCTGTTCTAGTGGGGTGCCGCACCCTGCCCAATTTTAAAAGGGGCAAAATGCGTCCTGACCTTTTAGTGGCGCCACCACTATAAACTGCCTGGCCTGTGCCTTCCACACCCACGGGCCACAGTGTCCTGTGGGTGGGAAAAGTTGCGGTGACCGATCACCGCCGGTTACAAAGATGCCGTGTGGTGAGAGCTTGGGGGAAGGGAAGCCCAGCACCTCCTTAAGTACTTGGTACGGCCACAAGTGTGACGAATTGTGGGCGTGCCACAATGACACCTGCCCAGTCAATCACCCCCCATTTCGGAAGTGCGACTCCTTGCCCGCAGTCTAGCGGGAACAATGTTTTTGTTTTTTTCATTTTCTCTAACATGGCAATTGAGTTTTTGAATGTTAAAGGGGAGATGGTGCCTCTCACCAATGTCCCCATCACAGGAGACAGCCTGCCTGTTCCGAGCAATCTCCTGTATGACACTCAGCCAATGGCGAGGGAGTTGCGAGAACTAATTGTGAGGCACGTGGTGGACAACTGGGAGGAGTTCTCCATCATGTCTGATGACAGAAAGGGGGAAACTGCAGCAGCTCCGCTGAGTACCTTGTCTACATTTCCCAAACCCTTTGCTTATGGTGGTTTATGCAAACTGGTGGCGGCTGGGCAACTGTTTGATTTGGTCTTTGAGGTTTACTGCACTTAATCTTGATACTAGCACGACCCTTTACACCAGAAGCATAAAAATAAACTAAGCATATAAATTAAGATGGTATGAAGGAAATTAAAATATCTAAGGTCTGCCAGGGTGAAACTGGGTATATCAGCTAGTTCACTATACATACACAAAAACAAATAGAACAAGGAGTCCTGGAAGTGATGATAGGGCCCCCCCACATAGCCCTGATCTTAACATCGAGTCTGTCTGGGATTACATGGAGACAGAAGGAGATGAGCAAGCCTACATTCACAGAAGATCTGTCGTTAGTTCTCCAAGATGTTTGGAACAATCTCCCTGCCGAGTGCAACCTAGAAGAATTGATGCTTTTGAAGGCAAAGGGTGGTCACACCAAATATTGGTTTGATTTAGATTTATCTTCTGTTCTTACACTGTGCATGTTGTTAATTGATAAAAATGAAATTATTAAAACCACTTCTATTTTTGAAAGCATTCTTTCTTTGCAGCATTTTTTCCACACCTGCCTAAAACTTTTGCACAGTACTGTATATATCTATCCATATGGTGATTGACCTCTTTTGTAGGCACCATAGAGGACCAGAAGATCAGTTTTTCTAAACTACTGTCTTTATGAAACAAATCCTCAATGAACGAATGACTGAAGAGTAAAGAGATCACTCTTCCTCTGTAGACCAAATACTGTCTAGTGCTACAGTCAAAATGTCCTGATATAAGTGAAACTTAGAAACCACCTTAACGAACAGATTGTTTAAACATGGAGAACAGGCCTATCCTCATGTTAAATCAGAAATGGACGCTAGAAAGACAAAGGGCCATATATAATAGCCCCAGATCTGCAGGAACTGATGCGATTACAGCGAGATAGTCACTAGATTTAAAGCTAAACTAATTGCAACTTTAAATCTAATGACTATCTTGCCGGAATCGCATCGGCTCCCGCTGTCCTGGTGGAAAACTGTGAAGAGAAAATTAGAGTTATGGTAGACTTACCTAGATAACTCCTTTTCTTCGAGGTCCATAGGGATACCATGGGGATTTTATGGTTGGAAGACCAGGCACCAAACCGTTAAAAACTTTGGCTCCCAGAATGCCCCGGGTCCTCCTCCATATATACCCCTCCCCTAGCCATAGGACTTCAGTTTAGTTAGCAAGCCTAAAGGCAGGAGAAGGAATGAGAAGGAAGAACAAAATCGTACACCAGAAACACTCTTACAAAAGATGTGGGAATGCATGACCGAAAAAAAATAACCCAATGAAACTAGGTGCGTCAGGGTCGGTGCCCTGTGTACCCTATGGACAAAGAAAAAGGAGTTGTCTACCATAATTCTAATTTTCTTCTTCGGGGTCCATAGGGATGTCCTACAGCAGTTCCCCTAGGGTTGGGGACATTCCTGACCAGAAAGGAGAACTCGTCGCCCAAAGGAAGCATCCTGAGAGGCAAAAGTATCAAAGGCATAGAACCTAAGAAGACCACGTGGCAGCCTTACATAATTGTTCAACAGAGGCACCACAACTGAATGCCCACGATGTCCCTACAGACAGAGTAGAATGTGCTGTCACTCTGCTTGGGACAGGAAGATCAGCCTGTGTATACACCTGGGAGATAGTCATATGTAGCCATCTCGCCCGAGTGTTTACTAGCTGGCCATCCTCGTTTGTGAAAACCATATATTATACAAAAAAAAATCTGATTTACTAACAGAATTTGTACGCTGCACACAAATACGGAGAGCACGAACTACATCCAGGGAGGCTTCACCTACAGAAAGATCTGGAGCC
The DNA here is from genome assembly GCA_031769625.1 of Taudactylus pleione. Taxonomy (NCBI): domain Eukaryota; kingdom Metazoa; phylum Chordata; class Amphibia; order Anura; family Myobatrachidae; genus Taudactylus; species Taudactylus pleione. Next base: position 18,868,265 of record JAUIMM010000116.1, on the reverse strand, counting down.
TGAAAAGCAGAAACTACAATTTCTTCATTTGCATGAAAACGGGACACTATCTTAGGAAGGTAACACTCCCTTGTACGAAGAACAGCTTTAACCTGGTGAAAAAAAAATCAAAAATGGGGAACGACAAGACAGCGCTGCCAAATCAGACACTCTGCGAGCAGATGAGATAGCAAGAAGAAAAATTGTCTTTGCTGCCAACCACTTCAAATTTACAGAGTCTAAAGGTTCAAATAGAGATACTTGTAATCCCTTAAGAACCAAAGCCAAATCCCACGGTGCTACTGGTGGAACAAAAAGGAGGCTGAACACGCAGAACTTCTTGGAAAAAAATTCTAACATCTGGTATTGAAGCAATCTTCTTCTGGAACCAGACTGATACCAGCACTCTTAACGTAGCCAGGTGGAGACCAATGTCTAATCCTGCTTGCAGAAAAGCCAGAACCCTGGAAATTCTGAATACCTTAGGATCATATTTCTTGTGAGAACACCATTGACCAAAAGGAATGCCAAACTCTGTAATAGATGCTGGCAGAAGCAGGCTTCTTTGCCCTAAGCATCATCTGAATACCCGAACTGGAAACCCCTTTGGTTTTTAGGATGGAAGTCTCAAGAGCCAGGCCGTCAAAGCTAGACAGGACAAGTCCGGATGTTGGCAGGAACCCTGCATTAGCAGATCCTACCACAGAGGAAGAGGATACGGACTGTCTACTGACAGATTCTGTATGTCGGTGAACCAATGATGTCTGGGCCAAGCTGGAGCCACCAGTATTACTGTTTCTCCTTCCTGCTTGATTTTCCTGAAAACTCTTGGAAGCAGGGAACTGGAGGGAAGATATATGCCAGCCTGAAGTCCCATCTTACTGCCAGTGCGTCAACAAAGGCTGCTGATGGGTCTCTGGACGTGGCCCCGTACTTGGGGACCTTTGTGGTTGTGGAGTGACGCCATGAGATCTATCTCTGGTAGACCCCATTAGTTTACCAGGAGCTGAAACACCCCCGGATGGAGAGACCACTCTCCGGCGTGTATGTCCTGGCGACTTAGGAAGTCTGCTTCCCAATTGAGTACTCACGGAATGAATATTGCCGAGATGGCCGGAAGATGACGTTCTGCCCAAATGAGAACCCTTAAAAAGAGAAGGCTCTTGTTTGGGGGCACATGTATGTAAAAATTATGTGATTAAAACTTAGCTTTTAATAGGCAACACTAAAATAAGTAGAAAAAAAGTTTTGATTTCAAAACTAGAAAAAATTAAATGCAAAGGAGGAAGAAAAATATAATTATTATAAAAAAAAAAAAAAAAAAAAAAAATTATGATAGTTGCTCATGTGGGTAAATGTCCCATCAAGCAGTGCCGTATAGGCAAGGCAAAATATTTTGCATATATACACACACACACACACTGTGAAAAACTGATAACTATACCCTTGTGCTGCAGTCAGCACCAAAAAATAGTGATGGAGAAAGTATTAACAATAATTGTGTCAATTTCTCCTAGAACAATGAACTCAGAATATATGCTGTGAATAATTAAACCCTTGTTTTAAAGTCATATTAGGAAAGGATGGCAATCTTAAGCAATGATATATAATCTTCTTATGACAATATGTCCAGACAAATTGCTGCAGTATGACTCCTGCAGGGAAAAAAGGGGGCTCCCTGCTGCCAGGTTAAGTAAATAGATTAGATGGTTAAAGGTCAAAGAGACTGTTGAGAAAATGTTAGAGTCTCAACCTATTTATGCTTTTACTACAGCAAAGAGAAAAAAAACAGCTCAATCACACAGGATACATTTGTATCAAACAGTAACAGTAAATATTGTGTTGCTCAGTGTTAGTATCCTGTAATGCTCAGTTGATGCAATTTACCCGATGACACAGGACACAGAGGTATGGCAGGCGGTTCTTAATTAACAGCCTGCTGACTGAGCCAAGGTATATCGCTTCCAAGGATTTTCTTTATTCTTTGACATTTATAGTTCAAGTTTCATCTATTAATGCATTTTAAACAGTGTTATTAATCCAGGAGCATTGCTGCTCAGTTGATAAAGTTTGCCTGATGACACAGAGATGTCAGGCTGTGCTCAATTAACAGCCAGCTGACCGAGCTAAGGTATATCACAGGATTTTCTTAAGGTGCCCATGCATCTGCGACGGATCGCCACGATGTAGGGCTGCGATCGGAAATTTCCGATCGCCATCGGATATATTTCCGATCGCCCACCATCGATGTTCTGCGATCAGTCGCCGGATCGCGGACATTTGACATGTTAAGTGTCCCCGATTTGACGATTGCGATAATTTTTTGATCACAATCATCAAATCTCCGAAATCCAACATGTTGGATTTCTGCGATCCTCCGATACCGGGTTGCAGCATCGCGGCAATCCATCTCTGATGTATGGGGCCCATTAGTTCCATGACTTTTGTGGCTCACTGCAGAGCGTCTATAGAAAAAGCTAAGGTTAATCACATACAAATAGACATTTATAGTTCAAATTTCAACTATTAATGCATTTCAAACAAAAAAACTTTTTTTTTTTTTTAAACAGTGCTATTAATCCAGGAGCATTGCAGTCGGGTAAGATATGTTCACTTAGCCCACAGCTGGGGAAGCAGACGGTCGAAATCCAGACCGCTGGCTTCCAGACTGTCTAATCCCGGCAAGGTACAAAACGATTGAAGGTAAGCCGCTCGCGGACAGCCGCGGGGGAGGGGGGCGGAGGGACAGGTTAGGGGCTCCCGTGGGAGGGGGGTGGCCTTAGGGTTAGGCACCCCCACGGGAGGTTATGGTTAGGCACGCCTAGGGGGAGGTTAGAGTTAGGCTGCAGGGAAGGGGGGCACCAGACCACAAAATTCATGCCCAATAGGCTCATATCAAACGAAGGTGGACGTATTGTGAAACTCTAATTCCATATAGTCAAAAAAACATTGCTGTCTAAGAACAAGGTCCGAACAGGTTAGCCCACCTGCTTCTACTTTCTTAGCACCTTGCTTTGACAGCAGAGGGTGATAGATGAGAGAGTATAGCGGGGTCCCAAAAGGTGAAAGATAGTAGCAGCGGCACTTCTGCTGTCGGGACAAGAACCAGGCTGCCCGTGCTGATACCAATTGGCAGTGCAGAACGGGCAACAGGGAGTCCAGATGAGAGAGCGCAAAGTATGAGAGGCAAGTAAGATTATATTCCTACCCAACAGTGTGGTGCTAACTGTGGTAAGCAGGAAACACAAGTAATAGGGTAATGAATAAGGGTAAATACATCCTATATCATGCCCTCTCAACATATATACCATGATAAGGTTTGCAGACCAGGGGTAACGGTAGCATCTCAAGAACAGCCTATGTGCATAAGGGTACGTTATCAGACATTAAAGAATAGCTTAACTAATATTGTTGATATCACCGTCCTCTCAGCATATGTAGCATTCAGCGGTTTTAATCTCAGAGGGAACGGTGGTGTTATAAATCAGTGTACTGGCAGATGACGATCGTTTCACCTCCTAGGCTTGGTCGCATCCTGGCCAGCCCCCAAACAAGAGTCTTCTCTCTCTTTTTGAATGTTGCCATTCTGACTCAGGGGAGCATTGCTAACCTTCTATAGTTAACAGCAATTAGCTTATAAAATTATAGTATTTGGCAATAGGGATATCTGCCTCCAGACCTCTGCTTGTTAATTAGGGTACATCTATATATTTGTTTCCCGTGCAGAATTGTAGACTGTTGTTCTAGTGCAGATTCTGTACCTATCTACTCAAATGAGAACCCTTGTCATTTCCCTCATGGCCGCATGACTTCTTGTGCCTCCCTGATGATTGAGGTAGGCTACTGTCGTCTTGTTGTCAGACTGGATCTAGACAGGCCTGCCCTGAAGCTGGTCCTGTGCCTTGACAAGTGCTTTGTATACTGCTCGCAGTTCCAGAATGTTTATCGGCAGATGACTTACTTGATCTGTCCATCTCCCCTGGAAAGTGTGATGACCTGTCACAGCCCCCCATCCGCGAAGACTGGCATCCATGGTGAGGAGCACCCAATTTGGAACCCAGAATGAGCAACCTGTTTAGATGTTCCTTTTTTAGCCACCACAAGAGTGAGTGACGATCCTTTGGAGGAGAGAGATCATCTGGGCCCGTATTGAATGATACTGTACATTCCACCTGGAGAGAATCAACCCTTGCAGAGGCCTGGAATGGAACAGAGCATAGCCCACCATGTCAAAAGTCGATACCATCGATCCCAGTAACTTCATTGTTGACAGCATGGATACTCTATTCCTGCGTATCAGCTTGTGTATTCGTTTTGATAAAGCCACAATCTTGTCCTCTGGCAGAAACATCCTTTGTGTTTGTGAGAATCTAGCAACGCTCCCAGAGGAATCATCTGCTGTGTTGGAGAAAGTGAGGATTTCTTCCAATTGATTATCCAGCCGTGCCTTTGTAGGCAGACTATGGAGCCGTAGAAAGGCCAAAAGGTAGAGCCTGAAACTGGTATTGTTGAAGGACAGCAAACCTTAGAAATTTCTGATGGGATGGGATAATCGAAACATGCAGATATGCATCCTGAATATCCAGGGAAACCATGTAATCTCCCAGCTCCATAGCCAAAACAATTGACCGGAGAGTTTCCATACGGAATTTGGAAACATGGATAAACCTGTTGAGGGTTTTTAGATTCAGTATAGGGCGATATGCCCTATTTGGTTTCTGGACCAGCATTAGATTTGAATAATAACCCCTTCCCTGTTGAGAAATAGGGACTGGAGTTATCACCCCTGCCTGCAGCAGAGTGTGAATTGCTTCCTGAAAAGCCAAGGCCTTGCCCACATCCGACAGAGGCTTCGTGGCAAAAAAACCTTTGTTGGGGTCTCCTGAAAGTGAGGGCATGCCCCTGAGAGACCACTTCTTGGACCCAAGCATCTGTAGTTGTTTGATGCCAACAATCCACAAACTGAAGCAGTCGGCCCCCCACCCTGGGACCCCCAGGAGGCAGCCTGCTCCATCAGGTCGAGGGCTTACTGTCTGGCCTAGCAGCTGAACGTCTAGTCTGGCCATACCCCTTAGGTTTGTCGCTTTGACCTGCGAAAACTATTTGGTTTAGAGGGAGTCTGTCTTTTGGTTTTCCACTGAGGATGAAAAGACCGAAACGAAACCCGCTTAGTTCTACTATATGATGTAGATGGCAGACCTGCTGACTTTGAAGCTGCCAGAGTAGAGATTATGCTATCCAGCTCTGCTCCAAAGAGTACCTTTCCATAAAAAGGTAAAACTTCCAGCACCCTCTTAGATGCTGCAACAGCTTTCCAAGATCTTAACCATAGAGCTTTCCGTGCCACTACGGATGCTGCCAATGCCTTAGAAGCTAAAATTCCAGCATCCACTGCAGCTCCTCCCAGATAGGAAGCAGTTTCCTTTATATTGGAGATATTCCCCATCTGTTCTCTGGTAGCATTTGGTAGGGAATCTGCCAATGCTCCAATCCACTCTTCAACTGCTTTAGCTACCCAGAATCCAGCAATAGCCGGACGGGTAACCGCTCCAGTCAATGAAAAAAAAAAAAAGTTTTAAAGACAAGACTCAATCTTGTGGAATCTTTCAGAGAAGATGCTGATGGAATAGGCAATGTAGCCTTCTTCATAAGATGCGTTACATGAGCATCCACAGAAGGATGTACCTCCCACTTAGCGCATACCACAGGTGGGAATGAGTATATTGATTTTATTCTCACAACAACAACAACAACACGCTCATCAGGGTTTTCCAATGCCTCCTCAATAAGTTCAGTGAGCTGTTCAGACTCCGGAAACACCGTTTTGACCACCTTTCGGTGGTGATTAAACATAAGAGGCTCCTTACTATGAGTGGGTTCAACATCCCGAATATCTAGGACTGATTTAACCGCCCTCACCAAAGTAGCAACATCCACAGTAGATGGATGATCATCCTCTCCAGAAGTAGACCCTGGAGACTAATCCTAATGATGCGCCCAACTCCATATGTTGAACAGACTGAGATAAAGACGACTTACGCTTAGGTGCTTTAGTCACTATCTGTCTGTTATCCACATGAGTGGACACCATACTCTGATAAGAGTGGCTTTCCATATTCTTTATAGAAGAATGCCCATGAGATGAAAAGATATGTGGACACCCCATACAAGGAGGCATTGTTGGACTAGCCAAACGATCCACCACCTGCATCATAACCTGCGAAAAAGAGGCAACCCAGGATGGCTCTTGTCCAACAACAGGTAAACCGGACTGGTGAGGTGTCTCTTTAAAACTAACAGCACACAAACCCTCCTTTACATCCTGTGAGGACACAAATGCCGCACATGATTTAGATGACACAGGTGGCTCCTCATCTTGTTTCCCTTTATCTTTAGACATGTTTAAAGTAAAGGTAACAATTGCACAGTAATATGGCCGCCTTCATAAAATCTTAAATGAATATAAAGGCACTCAGGAAGAAATAACAGTGACAGTTATAATTGACACAGTTATATGACAGATAGAAAACCATAGTTAGTCAGCAGCTAGCAAACAGTGACATACAATGCATAATAAATATAATAATGATGGGCTCAAAATCAACTACAGCAACCAAGTATTAGTAGGATATAGAGCACCATATAATATGAGATATGGTAAGAACTTACCCTTGTTATCTCTATTTCTACGAAGTCCATAGGGTTCCACAGGATACCTTGGGGGTATAGGTGTGACGTCAGTCGCAGGGCACCAAAGAGTTAAGCTTTCAGCCTCCCAGGATGCACTAGGTCCCCCTCCTATACCCCGCCCCCGGGCCAAGGCACCTCAGTTAGTTACCAAGCCATAGGCCGGAGGAGGAGAAGGAAGAGAGAGAACAAAGATCTGGACACATACAAGAATCACATTCTCACCAGAGGGAGACGGAAAACCGGTGACCAGAGCAAAGCCCATCTGCAGCACAGGTGCGACAGGGCGGGAGTCCTGTGGAACCCTATGGACTTCGTAGAAATAGAGATAACAAGGGTAAGTTCTTACCATATCTCATATTTTCTACTTCAGGGTCCATAGGGTATCCACAGGATACCTTGGGGATGTCCCAAAGCAGTATCCTTTAAGGGTGGGGACGCTCCTGTGCAGAAAGGAGAATCCGCCGCCCGAAGGAAGCATCCTGAGAGGCGAAGGTGTCAAACCTGTAATACCTCACGAAGGTATGGACAGAAGACCACGTAGCAGCCTTGCAGATCTGAACTGCCGAGGCACCACGTCGAGCTGCCCACGAAGGACCCACAGACCTAGTGGAATGAGCCTTCAGAGAAGGAGGGACCGGTAGGCCTTCATGAAGATAAGCTTCAGAAATAGCCATACGGATCCAGGCTGCCAAAGTTTGCTTTGAAGCAGGCCAACCCTTTTTACAGAAGCCATAGAGGACAACAAAGCGTCCGACTTCCTAAACAAAGAAGTGCGGTCAACATAAGTCCTTAAGGCCCGCACAACATCCAAAGAGGCCTCACCCACGGAAAGACCCGGTGAGTTAAAGGCCGGAACAACTATTTCCTCGTTAACATGAAACTGGGAAACAACTTTGGGAAGAAACTCGGGCCGAGTGCGGAGCACTGCCCTGTTCCCATGAAAAACCAAGAAAGGGGGTCTACAAGAAAGAGCCCCTAACTCAGAAACACGTCTGGCTGAAGCAACGGCCAGAAGGAAAACAGTCTTAGCTGTTAGCCATTTAATATCCACTGAGCCCAGTGGTTCAAACGGCGGTCCTTGGAGAGCCCTCAGGACCACAGCCAAATCCCAAGGCGCCACAGGTGGAACAAAGGGCGGCTGAATACGGAGAACACCTTGCATAAAGGTGCGCACATCCGGGATTGTAGCAATCCTACGGTGAAACCAGACAGATAGGGCCGAAACCTGTACCTTCAAAGAAGCAAGGCGAAGCCCATGATCTAGTCCCGCTTGCAGGAAGGCGAGAATCCGAGACAGACGAAACTCCCGCGGTGCATAACCTCTCGGTCGACACCACTGGAAGAACGTATGCCACACGCGATGGTATATCCTCGCGGAAGACGGTTTCCGAGCTCGTAACATGGTACGCACCACAGAGCTGGCAAACCCCCAGGACCTCAGCATGGCCGTCTCAACAGCCACGCCGCCAAAGACAGCCGAGTCAGGTCCGGGTGAAGACAAGGACCCTGAGACAGAAGGTCCGGTCGTAGCGGCAACCGCAGAGGACTGTCCACGGACAGACCCTGAAGGTCTGAGAACCAGTGCCGTCTGGGCCACGCGGGAGCTATCAACAGGAGCGTCCCTCCTTCCTGTTTGAATTTCCGGATTACCTGTGGAAGAAGGGAGACCGGAGGGAACAGGTATGCGAACCTGAACGTCCACCGGACGGACAGAGCATCCACCAGAGACGCCCCTTCGTCTCTTGTGCGAGACCCGTACACCGGCAACTTGTTGTTGTGCCGGGACGCCATGAGGTCGATTTCTGGAAGACCCCACCTGTCCACCAGTAGTTGAAAAACGTCCGGGTGCAGGGACCATTCCCCTGGATGAACGTCCTGGCGACTTAGAAAGTCCGCCTCCCAATTTAGCACTCCCGGGATGAAGACCGCTGATATGGCCGGAAGATTGCGCTCCGCCCAAACCAGGATCCGAGAGACCTCTACGAGAGCCGCCCGACTGCGAGTTCCTCCTTGCCTGTTTATGTAGGCCACGGTGGTAGCATTGTCCGACTGGACCTGCACCGGGTGACCCTGGAGAAACCGCTGTGCCTGCAGGAGAGCATTGAAGACCGCACGGAGTTCCAAGATATTTATTGGAAGCTCCGCTTCTGTCGGTGTCCACCTGCCCTGGAACAAGTGTGGACCCGAAACTGCTCCCCAGCCCCGAAGACTGGCGTCCGTTGTCAACAGGACCCAATTTGGAACCCAGAACGGACGTCCCTTGTTGAGGTGGGTCGTCTGTAACCACCACGCAAGGGACAGGCGAACCTCCGGGGTGAGCACAATCGTCTGGAACTTCAGAGACTGAGGCAGCCCGTTCCACTTGGACAGGATCAGGTGCTGCAGAGGTCTGGAGTGAAACTGGGCGTATTCCACCATGTCGAACACCGACACCATGGAGCCCAGTAACCTCATCGCCGAGTGTAAGGACACCCGGCGGCTGTGCAGACAACTGCGCACCCTTGACTGTAAAGCAGAGATCTTGTCCTCCGTCACGAAGATCCTTTGCTGTCCCGAGTCCAATAAGGCTCCAAGATGCAGAATCCTCCGAGACGGGATTAGAGTGGACTTCTGTTGATTAGCCAGCCGTGCCGTTGCAGCAGTGCAATGGTCAGGTCCAAGTGGTGTAACAGGAGCTCTGGAGATCCTGCCACCAATAACAGGTCGTCCAAGTACGGCAACATGCGGACTCCTTGCAGCCGCAGAGAAGCCGCCATGACCGCCATAGCGTCCTGTATGTCCAATGACACCATGTAGTCCCCAGGTTCCAGCGCCAGAATGATGGACCGTAGGGTCTCCATCCGAAACTTCGGGACCCGCAAAGACTTGTTGAGTGCTTTGAGGTTGAGAATCGGACGATATGACCCATTGGGTTTCTGTACCAAAAATAGATTTGAATAGAAACCCTGGCCCCTCTGGGAGAATGGAACAGGCACTATAACTCCAGCCTGGAGCATAGTGTGCAATACCTTCCGCAGCTCCGTAGCCTTGTTCCGGTCTGATGGTAGACCCGTGGTGAAGAATCGAGCCGGGGGTCTGTGCCGGAAGGAGAGGGCGTACCCGTGAGAGACCACCTCCAGAACCCAAGTGTCTGTCGTAGTGAACGACCAACACCGGGAGAACTGCAGCAGGCGGCCTCCCACCCTGGGATCCCCCAAGGGGAGACCCGGACCGTCAGGCCGCAGGCTTGTCATCTGGCTTGGGGGCCGGACGTCTGGTACTCCATGCCTGTTTCCGGGGCTTGACCGATTTCTTAGGGCCAGCCTGTCGAGGAAACGACTGTGGTTTGGGCCTGCCCTGGGCCCTAGATGACCGAAAGGACGATGGTCCAGAACCAGAAGGAGCAGCGGCCGACGGGAGACAAGCAGATTTGGCTGCCGCCAGCGTGGCCACAATCTTATCCAGATCCGGACCGAAGAGAACTTCTCCGGTAAACGGCAACGCTTCCAGACCTTTCTTGGATCTGCGTCCGCCTTCCAGGATCGCAGCCACAAGGTGCGACGAGCAGCTACCGCTGCTGAAGAAATTCTAGACACCAGAGTACTAATGTCTAGAGCCGCCTCTTTGATGTAGGTGGCCGAATCACGGAGATTGCCAAACAACTCCGCTTGTTCGGCCGGACAGTCGGATTCAAAAGAAGCCTCTAATGAATCCGCCCAGCGCTCCATCGCTCTGGCAACCCAGCAAATGGCCATAGCCGGCCGTGCTGCCCCCCCTGCAAGGGAATAAGCGGACTTCAGGCAGATTTCTACCTTGCGGTCCGTAGCATCCTTAAGGGAGGACATGGATGGCATCGGCAATGTGGCACTACGGACAAGACGGGTCACGTGAGAATCCACCTGTGGAGGGGATTCACACTTAGCAAAATAATTATCCGCGAACGGATAAGCCACCGCCAGGCGTCTCTGCGGCTGGTATCTTTTGCCAGGTTGTTTCCACGCCTCCTCTAAATGGTCCACCAACTGACCCGAAAGAGGAAAGACTGTGGCATCGCCCTTCACATCTTTGAAAAAGGCATATTTAGATTTAGCCGCTGGGGGAACTTCGTCCTCAATCACCAAGGCTGTGCGGACCGCCCGAATAAGTCCAGGAATATATACTTTGGACTTAGCATCAGCGTCCTTAGTATGGAAAGGTTCCTGATCGTAAGGATCCAGAATCTCCCCATCATCAGACGTCCCTTCGTCATCCTCATAAGGAGCGGACAGAGACGCCACCGGCCTTTTTTGAGGCCGCATCACAGACTCCCCTTGCAACACATCCGACAAGTGCTGTAAAGAACTCGTCAGGAAGTTAACCCACGCTGGCTCCTGAGAACCCGGGAGCGGGGAAATAGGGAGACTGTGGGGTACCACCAATTGTCGTGGGAACCCCTGCATGGGTGACGACACCACAGACTGCTGGGACAAACCCATCGGAGTAAACGCGGGCTGCGGAGCTAACTGGCCCACTAAAGCTGTTAACGCCTGAGCGAAACAAGCCCAGGGCGGCTCCTGTACCGGTGCTGTAACCGTAATAGGCCGCGCCATGGACAAACACTGCCGGCAAAGGCCCTCCGCGCTACCCTCCCCCTCCGCTAACGGTACTTTGCACGTGGTACACTGTAGCCGGAGGGGAAAATCACTTTCAGACATGATGGCACCACGTATGTGACCTCTCTCACCAATTAAGTATTAAATAGGCGAGAGACCACCCTGCAGCACCGCACCGCAAGGGCTTTAGCAGAAAGAACAGGGACAGTAATAAAGCTGACAGTTTAGAGAAGAATAGTTACAGGCAGCGCTAGCACAGTCACATACAATGCAGAGAAATAACAATTCCTGCACTAACAGCGCTGATCACTCAACTACACAGACACAGGGCCTGGTAGGACACAGCGCTGCATACACAGACCTGAGCCACAGCGGAGGAGAGGTATGCGGGGGGACCCAGACCACGATGCTTCCTTCCAGACTTCCAGCAGCGTTCACCATGCGTTGCAGAGAAGATGGCCGCCGAGGAGCAGAGAGAAGCTGGCCTGGGGGAGGAGCGCTGACACAGGACCAGTCAGCACAGTGCAGAGAGGGCTGTGTGCAGCGGGGGAGGCGCCGGCTGTGAGACAGGGAAGGCGCGCTCCCCTGGCATGCATTTAACCCCTGGGACGCCGCAGCGCTACCGCTCTGCTGCGGTCCGCTGTCCCAGGGGGTAGTGGAAGCGCAGGTTGGTCGCCTGGCTCCACGCTGCAGCCAGTCCCCAGGGAGCCCCCTGCCTGGGGACTTAGGACCATGTGATCAGCGGGGACCCACCGCGGGACCCCGCTGCTTACCTCTGTCCCCCTTGAATCCGGCCATGGTCCGGAGCATCTGGGGTCACCGCTAGCTGTGACCCCAGACGCCCACCAGCATCCCCGGATCAGTACCGGCGTTCTGGTACCGGCGGGGTGTAGGGAAGACAGCATGGACGTCAGGACTGACTGTCCATGCTGTTCATCCAGATGTGCAGCCACAGCTGCATGAAGAAAAAGCTTCAGGGGCTCTTCTAGCCCCCACTCCAACAGGTGCACCCGACTCCGGCCGGGCACCAAACTAAACTGAGGTGCCTTGGCCCGGGGGCGGGGTATAGGAGGGGGACCTAGTGCATCCTGGGAGGCTGAAAGCTTAACTCTTTGGTGCCCTGCGACTGACGTCACACCTATACCCCCAAGGTATCCTGTGGATATCCTATGGACCCTGAAGTAGAAACCTTAACCAAGGGAGAGGTATACAAGGAGACTGACCTAGACCCTCCTGAGACCAACTACCACCAGGTGCACACTGGACCCAGAGTGTTCTTGGAGGCTAGGTGGAGCAACCCAGATTCGCAAACCTATTCATCAGGACTGCGTTTGAATCGGGGGGAGGAGCTGCCACCGGGTAAGTTGTCTCGTGGTGACAAACAGTCACCTAAACATACATATGCAATATATTACAATGAGCTCAAAATCAACTACAGCAAACGCAAAGTAATAGTAGGATATAGAGCACTGTATACCTTAACCCCAGACGAGGTATACAGGGAGACTGCCAGACCCTCCTGAGACTGTAGCTACCTGGTATCCTGAGCGTGGACCGTGAGCGTCTCATGCACGTGGAGGACAGGCGGAGCAACCTAGACGTGCAAACCTATTTATCAGGACTGGGTCTGGGTCAGGGGAGGAGAACCTACCTCCCCTAATGCTGCATTAACCAACTGGGTACGCTGGCTTCATAGCAGCAGATATGAGTCTGCTGCCAATCCCCAGCGTCAGACTATAAAGGCCCTGACTGGTGTAGCAAGGACGCTGACAATCCCTGGTACTTACAGCAGCGGCTTCTGGTGAGTCTCTACACCAGAAGCAAGGACTGCCGCACACGATTTCCCGTAATTTCCAGTATTTCCCTTACTTGACACCTCCGAGCACCCGTTGCAGTCCAGGTCGCAGCATTGCTGCTAGCTAAGCTCAGCCACTACCCGATGAAATCACCAGCACAATTACTGATGTTGCGGCCTGGCGGAGGTAGATGGAGTCACAGCCCGTGCATCCTAATACTGACGCTTAGTACTGCCAACTCAAGAAAAACCAAAGAAAACCAAAGTAAAATAAATCAAAATGAAAGCTTAGGACTGCCTAAGCCAAAAGGTGCGTCTAATCCTGCTGCACCAAACGAACAAACTGAGGGGGTCATTCAGACCCGCTCGCAAGCGGGTCGATGTTGGGCGAATGCGCATGCGCACAACGGAGGGAGCTCCATTGTGCGCATGCGCGAGACCCGGCGAGCGACGGGTCTCGCACCAAAGGGGGCGTGCTGTCGATGGTGAGTGACAGCACGCCCCCTTTGGTGGGCGTGCCGGGGGCGTGGCTGCCAGATGGAGGCGTTCCCATGGGAACGCCTACCGTCTGGATCCGGCCCCACTGACATCACTAGTGATGTCAGTGGGAGTGATTTTGGCTCTGATAGAGCCAAAATCACTCCAGGGCTTGCGGTCACCTAGACCCTACCGCAGGGTCTCGTCACAAGCCCGATGGTCGCGATGGTCTTGACCATCGCGACCATCATCATGGAAGCTCGCATAAGCCGTGGGTGGTAACCCACAGCTATGCGAGCGTCCAAGAGGCCGCTCCATTTTTAGGGAGGAGGGCACTGATTCAGAGCGAGCGCTCTGGTCAGAGAGTCCGGCTCTGAATCAGGCCCAGAAGTCCTATGGCTAGGGGTATATATGGAGGACTCGAGGCATTCTGGGAGCCAAAGTTTTTAACTATTTGGTGCCTGGTCTTCCAACCATAATATCCCCATGATATCCCTGTGGACCCCAAAAACAAACAAAAAAAAAACGGTTTTCCATGTTATTACAAGTCCTAAATTAGTAGTTGCAGAGAACCATAAATTCCATCACTAGTCCCTTGGGAATCTTAAAGTCTGCACTCCACATAAGAGTACCCCCTCTTCTGGAAGAGAAAAGTGTGGAAAGCTGAAACTTTATAAACACAGGGCAAAGGAATAAGTGGGAGAGCTGGAAAGACTTGGCAGCAAACTCCTTTCCACACCAAGAAACTCCAAACCCTATCATTACTTGTCCAGAAATGCTTTCTAGCTCTGAGTATGTATTCTATATTCAGAAAAGCCTTCTCTCAACTACCATGACTTCAACCAGCACACTGACAGCCAAGCGTACTGATCTCACAATAGCTACTAAGGGGTTACACAAAGAGAAGATCCACCTTATTCAAATGGGAGTGCTTGTGACTTTATGGAAACCAGGTTTAGACTCCATGCTTTTTCCTGTAATACAGCATTGAACGCCTGGTGATCACACTGATCCATACTTGCCTACTTTTCTTTTTCTCTTCCCTGGAGAAGCCTGGGTAAGAGAAGCAGGAAGGTGGCGATGGGGGGGTGGGGCCTGACAATTCGCGTAATGAAACCCCTCGCGGTAAAGTGATGAAATTGGCTCAGATTTAAATAGGGGCGGGGCCAAATGACGTGATTCATGAAGAATCGGGTCATTAAGCCCCACCCACTACATGGAGACCTGCGATCGCCACGGAAATGCCCCCCATTCTGCCCCCTTCACTAAACAAACTTGGGAGAAATGCCTACCCTTCCAGGGGTGCGGAAGGTTACCCGAAAAATCGTGAGCCACCCGTGAATTCCGGGAGGGTAGGAATGTATGCACTGATCCCTGTGGAGGTTGAGTAGGACTTGCCCCCTGCATTCTTAAGGTACATGCAGAGGACGAGCCCAACTCATCTTCCGCAGTCCTGAAGGTGGCTGTATGGGCCCTGGTATAGCGTACCCTAAGTGGATTAAATGAAAAATAATTTAGTGAAAAGAAGAAATGCCACATCAACAGTATTGGACACTACCTTTATGTATACAGTTCATATACACAGTCTTGCACAGCATGTTAAGAACACAAACACACTAATACTATAGTACGATTAAATTGCATTACCCATATATCTCTCTTCCTTATCACTGTCCTCTTCATCAGGATAATCATTCCTCCAGTTGTTTTCTTCATTCTCATCATCCTCATCTTCATAAACGTCATCTTGCTCTAGTTCATCGGCCACCTGCACAGTGAGAAAAGGACAAGAGATTGTGACCGGTCAGTTGATTTGGCAAAAGTTGTTTAGTGCAGCAAAGCACAAACACGGACTAGCTAGCGACAAATAATTAAAAAAATAAAGCTCAAATTAAAAGTGTATTCATAAAACTTTTCAAATTACACAAATACAAAACAAAAAAATAAAAACATATAGATACAAAAAACAATTTAAATAAAATTAAAAATAACATATGAAAGCATATAAGTCACATAAGCACCATAAAATAAACTCTGAAATCGAACAGAGAAATATCACAGTATCAAACAATATCATTGAGAGTACATATAACAAGACGTGGGCTGACGGAGGTATACAGACACATTTGTAGTCTAGAACCTGAGTGAAAGGTCAACAGATGAGTCAGTAAGGGGAATTCTCTTTTCCAATACATAAATCGCTCATGGGAGACAGTAACATTAACTAACGCTGTCCAAGAGGAGAATGAGGGAGAGGGGGGGGGGGGGGGGGCAATACAGACCTTAGCTAGCATTAAGTTATTCACATATAATCGTAAAGGTACAGTGAGAGATTGCTCCAAATGGAGACCAAAAATGCAGATACGTGGAGTTAATAAAGGAAAGGTATTGTCCGTAGTACGAAGACGCCACTACCCTAGCCCAAAAAGAGGCCATCCCAGGACATACTTCTAGAAGATGCCAGCAGTGGGAGCAGAGGATTTAGGACAGAGATCAGAGGAGGAACCGACAAATTCACACAGCTGAGACGAGGTTCAATAAACCCTATGCAAAATATATAGCTGTATCTGCTGAAACCTGGCATACGCCGTGGCACTCCGTGGGTAACTTAATATAGAATCACATTCATCGGTAAGAGCACCCAAATCCACAACCCAGCAAGCTCTAAGGTTGCACAGATATCCCTCACTAGAAGAGAATAGAAGAGACAAGTAAGCCGACGACACTAAGGCACCATTAAGCGAACTGGGGACTCAGAAGACAGGTACTGTATCCCACCACTGTGCACAGAGAGCAAGACGAAGCTGTAGATAACTATAGAACAAATGTGCCGGGAGGCCATATGTGGAGGAAAAGAAAAGGTAAATGCATGCAAACCTCCCCCCCATCTTGATATAATTGACCAATAGAAGTCACACCAAAGGATAACCACACAGAACTACCCTCAAGCCCACAGATCTCCAAAAAAGCTGAATTATGCCAAACCGGAGAGCAGGGGTCCAAAACATCATCCCCCAAAATCTTACCAGCATCTGACCAAACTCTACTCGTATGTTGTAACAAAGGAGGGCAGTGTACAAGCCAACAGCAGGCTAGTAAAAACTGAAGAGGAGTGAAATGCGACCCTATCCTTGCAAAGAGAGCTACAGGGAGATCTCTCTGATCTGGAGGAGTAACCCACTCTCTCAATTGGGTCAGTTGAGCAGCGAGGTAGTAAAGGCACAGATCAGGTAGAGCCAAACCACACTCACCCCATGGCCTACAGAGAGTCTTATGGGCAATACGCGCTCTCCTATTCCCAAACACAAAAGATTAATAACCTCAAACTGGGAGAAAGGAACATAAATTGGGGAGTTATGCAGAATGTACAAACATTTGGGTAACATTATCATAAGACTGACACAGTAACAGAGAGGAAGTCCTAAGATATTCAATTTAAGGAACAAGTTTTAAAGGTATATAATCAGCTGCGGCGTGCGAAACCCGTATACCCAGATATCTGAACTGAGGGGGAATTCAACAGTAGAAGGTCGGGGAGTGGAAGGTAGGACAGGAAAAACCACAGACCTATCCCAGTTAATACAAATACCAGAGTACATGCCATATTCCTCTACCAAATCAAGGAGAGCAGAAAGTGTAATTTGACCCATTTAAAACATAAAAATAAATAAATCTATTACACTGTAATGTCTGACAATCTTAGAATATCTATACACACCAATTCCTGATCATAAACATAAGGCTGAACAGAGAGGATGTCCTGGATCCAGTATTGTGGTGAGGCTTCTGCGTAATAGATGTCATACACAAACTCATCGGCGCTCTCTCTATGTTCTGACCCTTGTCCTGCCTCAGACACAGCCAGCCGCTCTCGGATCATCTTCACAGAGTTACACATGACTGTTTCTGGGTCACAGTCCTTCAACGAAACAAACAAGATATGTAAAACGTTATATTAGTGTTTCCTATTTAGTAAATGTTCCCAGTAATTTACCTTTTTCCTTCCATTTATACAAAGTTACAGAACTAAAAATATAATTATCATGCATTAAAATGGACCAGCAACTCTCAATTGCTAAGACTATTACATCACAAACCATGACACATCGTCATGTTAATGGCTACCTTACTCGCCAGTTCCTTCTACTGCCATTTTAAATAAATTTAGTGCTAGGGAAGATAAAGGGAAATACAAGGCTCTCCTGACTAAAGTTATGTGGAATAGGAGGTTGTTTCATTATCAGGGAAAGGGTTGGGCAGCACTTGTTCAAAGTTCTAATTAAACCAAATTGGATTTAGGGGGTCATTCAGACCCGCTCGAGCGCGTAAGTACGCTCGCAAGCGGGTCGATGTTCCCCACTGCGCATGTGCACGACGGAGGGAGCTCCGTCATGCGCATGCGCGAGACCCGGGGAGCGACGGGCTTTCCATCGCTCCAGGTCTCGCACCAAAGGGGGCGTGCTGTCGATGTTGATTGACAGCACGCCCCCTTTGGTGGGCGTGCCGGGGGCGTGCCTGCCAGACGGAGGCGCTCCCATGGGAACGCCTACCGTCTGAAGCCGGCCCCACTGACATCACTAGTGATGTCAGTGGGAGTGATTTTGGCTCTGATAGAGCCAAAATCACTCCAGGGCTTGTGGCAGGGAGACCCTACCGCAGGGTCTCCGTCGCAAGTCCGATGGTCAAGACCATCATCATGGACGCTCGCTATAGCTGTGGGTGGTCACCCACAGCTATACGAGCATCCAGGAGGCCGCTCCATTTTCATGGAGGAGGGCACTGGTCAGAGCGCTCAGCTCTGAATCAGGCCCTTAGATCAAGAAATCTCGCTACAACCAAGAGGATGATAACCCAGTCACCGGTAAAACCATACCTTGTTGTGACTGACCGCACATACATCGCCTCTAATATCCAGGCAGAATGCGCTGCAGCCCTACAGATCAAGTGAATTTTCATTATTTAAAACAGGGTGCACAGACACGGGGCTAGATGTACTAGGTCTTGGAGAAAGAGAAAATGGACGGAGATAAAGTATCAACCAATCAGCTCCTGTCAGTTCACAGGCTGTGCTTGAAGAGTGACAGTTAGGAGCCGATTGGCTGGTACTTTATCAGCAACTAAACAACTACAATAAGACAACTATATCTACATCTAGGACATATGTCCTGTACTAACACACTCTGAATGCATTTCCATTTATGACATGACTCTAATCAAATCCATCAGTGATTCTGCTAGCTCAATGGCAAACGCAGGATTTCTAGAGGGGTGTTTCCAAATGCTTAATTTTAGAGCGAGTGTAGCCTGTCAATGAAGAGGGCAGAAATTGTACTTAGCCAGCTTTAATAAGCATCATACAAAGTGTATTGTGTGTATTAATTCCAGCATATACTGGACCAGCAATCACAGTAAGCCATTACATGCACCAGTAGGCCATCCTGCCTGAGCTGAACATTTTTATTTTAGATGTGAGCACCATTCCAGACTATTGGAGCAAGTCCGGGAGCCTGGAGGAGCAGCAGAAGAAGAACCTAGCACTGCCCTGGACATATATGTACATATTGGGCTGTATAGCAGTGCATCTCTAACAGTGCATGTTTTCCAGATCTTCTAGTTGGTGCACAGGTTATTACTGGATGATAAATGTTAAATGATCCACAGGTGGTGCTAATTATTTCATTTGTGATACTGAGAAGAACATGCAGCACTAATAACAATTATATTACTATTTGTATTGTGGTCATGGTGTGGGCTGGGGAGGGGGGGTTTCCAGGCAGACGTAAACCCCCCCTGCGTTTGCCTATGTACCTGTACATTTTTCATTCTATGGAAGCCTTAATGCAGGGGCCATCCAGCTGTTGTGGGACTACACATCCCAACATGCCCTAATAGCTAAACTGTGACAAGGCCTGCTGGGATGTGTAGTTCCACAGCAGCTGGAGGGCCGCATGTTAAATATCCCTGCCTTAATGTGTATAAATAACTTTTTTTGGTGCCCAGCAAGTTTTAAAACAAGAGATATGGTAAGAACTTACCTTTGTTATCTCTGTTTCTACGAAGTCCTTAGGGTCCACAGGGATACCTTGGGGGTATAGGCTTCGTCCATGGGCACCACACAGTTAAAATCTGTCATCCCAGGATGCACCGGGCCCCCTCCTATACCCCACCCCCAGGCCAATGCACCTCAGTTTTAGTATCAAGCCACGGGAAGAGAAAAAGGAAGAAGAAAGTCTGGAACACACAATATTCACATTCTCACAGAAAAGGAGACAGAAACTGGTGACCAGAACAACACCCTACAGAAGCACAGGGCGTCAGGGCAGGCGCCCTGTAGACCCTAAGGACTTCGTAGAAATAGAGAGATAACAAAGGTAAGTTCTTACCATATCTCTTGTTTTCTACTCCAGGGTCCTGAGGAACCACAGGGATACCTTGGGGATGTCCCAAAGCAGTATCCATCAAGGGAGGGGACGCTCCTGTGCAGAGAGAACCCGCCACCCGAAGGAAGCATCCTGAGCAGCAAAAGTGTCAAATGCGTAATGCCTGACAAAAGTATGGACAGAGGAAAACGTAGCCGCCTTGCAAAGCTGAACAGCCAAGGCGCCACGGCGATATGCTGATGAAGGACCCACAGACCTCATAGAATGAGCCTTCAGAGGGTGTCACTGGAAGACCCTCATGAGCGTAAGCCTCAGAGAGCCATGCAAATCCACCGTGCCAAAGTCTGCTTATTGGCAGGCTAACCCCTCCTATGAAATCCATACAAGACAAACAAAGAGTCCGATTTTCTTAAAGAACTGGTACGGTCCACATAAATCCGCAGAGTCCGAACCACATCCAAAGAGGCCTCACCAGCCGAGAGATCCAATGAATCACAGGCTGGGACCACAATATCCTCGTTAATGTGGAAAGTAAACTAGACTCCACCTTAGGAAGGAAGTCAGGGTGCCGCCCTGTCCGACTGAAAAATCAGAAGGGGGGGGGGAAAAGAGAGCCCCCAAATCCGACACCCTTCTGGCCAAAGCAATAGCCAGAAGGAACACGATCTTTGTTGTAAGCCATTTCGAATCCACGGAACCCAGAGGTTCGGATGGAGTACCTTGGAGTGCCCTCAGGACCACAGCGAAATCCCAAGGAGCCACCGGAGGAACAAAGAGAGGCTGGATGCAAAGGACACCCTGTATAAAAGGTGCGGATATCAGACAGCGTAGCAATCCTACGCTGAAACCAAACCGACAGGGCAGAAACATGCACCTTCAGTGAGGTGAGGCGTAGACCCAGATCCAAGTCCGCCTGTAGGAAAGCCAGCACTCTGGATGTCCAAAACTTCTGAGGATCATACCCTCTAGGGTGACACCACTCAAAATAAGTATGCCACACCCTGTGGTAAATTCTAGCCGAAGCAGGTTTCCAAGCTCGGGGCATGGTATTCACCACCACGCTGGAGAAACCCTTAGACCGCAAGAGGGAAGTCTCAAGAGCCATGCCGTCAAAGACAGACGACTCAGGTCCAGGTAGAGGCAAGGACCCTGCTGAGACAACAGGTCCGGACGTTGAGGTAACAGCAATGGAGTGTCGATGGACAGACACTGAAGATCCGAGTACCAATGACGTCTGGGCCACACAGGAGCCACCAGCAGGATCTTGCCTCCTTCCTACTTGAACTTTCGAAGTACTTGAGGCAGAAGGGAGAACGGAGGAAACAGGTACGCGAACTGGAAGTTCCAGCGTACCGGCAGAGCGCCCACCAGGAGAGCCCCTGCGTATCTTGTTCGGGATCCGTGGGCCCACAGCTTGCGGTTGTGTCTGGAGGCCATGAGGTCTATTTCGGGAAGGCCCCACTTGTCCACCAGGAGTTGAAACACCTCCTGGTGAAGAGACCATTCCCCTGGGTGTACATCGTGGTGGCTGTGGAAGTCCGCTTCCCAGTTGAGCACTCCCGAAACAAATACAGCCGAAATGGCTGGGAGATTGCCTTCCGCCCAAGCCAGAATGTGGGATACCTCCCTTATAGCCGCTTGACTTAAGAGTTCCTCCTTGTCGGTTTAGGTAAGCCAACGTGGTGGCATTGTCTGACTGAACTTGCATGGGTTTCCCCTGCAGGAAAAGTCTTGCTTGTTGCAGCACTCTGAACACTGCCCGAAGCTCCAATATATTGATTGGCAGGACAGATTCCTCTGACGTCCACCAGCCCTGGAAGACGTGTGGGCCAGTCACAGCGCCACAGCCCCGAAGGCAGGCATCTCTTGTTAGAAGGACCCAATCCGAAATCCAAAACGGACGTTCCCTGCTGAGATGGGACTTCTGTAACCACCAGGTCCGGGACAGGCGCACCTCCGGAGGAGAGCCTGATCATCTGTGTCTTTATTCGACGGGGAATTCCGTCCCATCTGGAGAGGATCAACATCTGCAGAGGCCTGGAATGGAACTGGGCATACTCCACCATGTCGAACGTTGACACCATGGAAACCAGTAACTTCATTGCCGAGAGAAGAGACACTCGGCGACTCTTTAGACCATTTATCCTGGACTGCAACAGGGCTATCTTCTTCCGTCAAGAAGATCCTCTGCTACTGAGAGTCCAACAATGCTCCGAGATGAACCATCCTCGGACAAGGAATTAGAGAGGACTTCTTCCAGTTCACTAGCCAGTCGTGAGCCTGCAACACTGATATTGTCAGTTGCAGATGGTTGCATGGACCTGTGGCGACCCTGCCAACAACAGAAGGTCATCCAAATAAGGTAACAGGCGAACCCCTGCAACCGCAGGTGTGCTGCCATGACCGCCATTACCTTTGTGAACACACGAGGGGCCGTGGAAAGGCCAAACGGTAGAGCCTGAAACTGGTAATGGTGGTCCGACACCGCAAATCTGAGGTAACGCTGATGAGCCTTGGCAATGGGGATATGCAGGTAAGCATCCTGAATATCCAGGGACACCATAAAATCCCCAGACTGCATAGCTAAAACAATAGAACACACAGTCTCCATTCGGAACAGAGGGAACCTTAAAAACTTGTACAGAGACTTGAGGTTGAGGATAGGTCGGAATGATCTATTTGGTTTTTGGACCAGAAAGAGGTTGGAGTAATATCCCGTCCCCATTAGGGGTAATGGAACAGGCACTATGACTCCCATATGGAGCATAGAGCCCTCCACCTTCTGGATCGCTAAAGCCTTCATTGGATCTGAAGGAAGGCCTGCTGCAAAGAACTGATGAGGAGGCCTTCTGCGGAATCCCCGAGATACCACTTCCCTTAGCCAAGTGTCTGTGGTGGTCTGGTACCAGTACTGGGCGTATTGCAGAAGTCGGCCTCCCACCTTTGGGTACCCCAAGGGGAGGCCCAGCCCGTCAGGCTGAGGGTTTGTCGTCCAGCTTGGCGGCCGGACGTCTGGTACTCCAAGCTTGTTTCTTTGGCTTAGCGGTCTTTTTGGGACCTGAAGGTCTCGGAAAGGACTGCACCTTAGGTTTGCCCTGTGGGCGATGGCCCGAAAGGGCGGATTTTTAGACCCAGACGGAGTCGGAGCTGAAGGTAGACCTGCAGATTTGGCAGCCGCCAGCTGCCAAATCTGTCCACTATCTTGTCCAAAGCGGGTCCGAACAGGACCTGCCCATTATAAGGTAAGCATTCCAAGCCCTTTTTGGATTCAGCGTCCGCCGTCCACGAACGTAACCACAAGGAGTGGCGAGCAGCCACGGCAATCCTAGAAGAAGGCTCAAATCCAAGGCCACTTCGTTAAATGTATGCAGCGAAATCCCGAAGATTACCCACTAACACAACCTGTTCACTGGTACCCTCCGAAACAAACGATACTTCCAATGTGTCAGCCCATCTTTCCATAGCCTGAGCCACCCAGCAGACTGACATAGCTGGTCTGGATGCTCCTCCAGCGAGGGAATAATTAAACTTAAGGCACACCTCCACCTTAGTCTGTAGCGTCCATCAGAGAAGACATGGACGGCATAGGTAAAGTCGCACTCTTTACTAAGCGCATCACATGAGAATCCACCTGAGGTGGAGACTCCCATTTAGTGAAATAATCTTCCGCAAAGGGGTATGCACGGGCCAGACGTTTGTGAAGTTGAAATCTTTTTCCCGGAGATTTTCACACCTCCTCCAAGTGATCTACTAGCTGACCAAATAGAGGAGAAACTGCTGCAGTACCTGTAACCTCCTTAAAATAAGCATGGGTAGGTGTTGCAGGTAGGTTGTTGTCCGTAATCACCATGGCCGCACGTATGAATATATATTCTAGATTTAACCTCCGCCCCTAATTGAGGGGTCAGTGTCAGTGTCAGACAAATCTAGAATCTCGCCCTCATCAGACGACCCGTCATACTCATATTGTGTGGATGGATATGACAATAATGGTCTTTTAGCAAGTCTAGGTGGATCCTGCTCTGTAGTATTCTGCACCGTAGCTGACACAGAATTAGCCCAAACAGGGTCTGCCGGAGTAAGAACCTGTTGAGGGGGGCACTGCGCCATCACCATCTGTCCTGGAACCCCTAGTAGGGGAGACTGGACTACCGCCTGTTGTGCGAACCCCAATTGGGGAAACGGAGGGGGGGACTGTCAACCTTTTCACAAGGATATTCAAGGTCTGTGCAAAACAAGCCCAATGTGGTTCCTGGGAGGTGCTGAGTACAGCAGAGGTACCAGGAATGGCTAAGCATGTTGTACATACATCATCCTGAAGTACCGACCCCTCCCCCACGCCTGCTTTACATCTGGAGCAGGAAAATAGGAGAGGTGCACCCATAGACACAGAATCCTCACTTGACATATTGGTATGCGACTCTCCCACAGTAATAAACACTTTAAACTGTGAGGCAGATTCCCACCCCGACAGTACTGGCACCGAGAGGGCTGAACAGGAAGAAGAAATAGGGATAGAAATATGGCCGACAGTAGAAGTATCAGACACACAGCGCTAGCATAATAGTCACATACAATGCAGAAATTCAATTACACAGAGCAGCAGCCCGGTAGTGATAGCGCTACATACGCTGACCTTGTATTATGGGAGGAGATATATGTAAGGGGCACCCAGGGTCCGCACCCTGCACCAGCATCTGCTCATCTAAGATGGCCGCCGGAGGAATCAAGGGAGGCGGGCCCTGGAGAGGATAGCTGTCTCAGCCCACCAAAACCTCAGTGGAAGGCGCTGAGAGCAGCGAGGGGAGGGGCCTCCTGTGCTGAACAGGGAAGGCGTCCTCCCCTGGCAGGCTGTTAACCCCCAGGATGCTGGAGCGCTTCCATAACGCTCCAGCCCCGCATCCCTGGTGGTCTAGTGTGAGCGCAGGCTCAGTGCCTGGCTCCACTATACTGCCGTACCCAGGGAGCCCCCACCCCTGAAGACACTGGACTGCGTATAGCAGGCGCCTACTTCAGACACCCGCTGCTTACCTTATGATGCCCCCCGTAGGTCCGGCCACAGTCCAAGGCCCCGGGGGTTCCGCTAGCTGGAACCCCCAAGAGACCACAGAGTTTCCCGGATCGCTACCGGTGGTCGGCACCGGCGGGGGTGTCGGAGCGGTAGTATGGACGTCCGCTGGACTGTCCATGCTACTGCTCTTGAAGATCTTCAGGGGCTGTGAAACACAGCCCCCTTGTGCGGTAACCCAGCTCCGGCCGGGCACCTACTGAAACTGAGGTGCCTTGGCCTGGGGGCAGAGTATAGGAAGGGGCCCAGTGCATCCTGGGATTACAGATTTAACTGTGTGGTGCCCATGGACCAATCCTATACCCACTGTGGATCCCTAAGGACCCTGGAGTAGAAAAGAACGTACTGATTTGTTACATAATTGTTTCCCTGTTTATTTTGGTTTAATTAAATCTGGTGACAAGCGCAGACCATCCATTTCTCTACTAAGGAGTGCTTTTTAACCGCTCCCTGTGACTGCTGCTGATGGAATTTGCTCTGGGAGGGCTGATATACAGTACCAGTCAAAAGTTTGGACACACCTTCTCATTCAATGGTTTTTGTTTATTTCAATTATTTTCACCATAGTAGGTTAATACTGAAGACATCAAAACTATGAAAGAACACATATGGAATTATGTTGTAATCAAAAAAAAGTGTTCAACAAATCAAAATATGTTTTATATTTTAGATTCCTCAAAGTAGCCCCCCTTTGAGAGAATGCCAAGAGTGTGCAAAGCTGTCATCCAAGCAATCAGCTTCATGAGGAAGTCTCCTGGAATGGTTTTCCAACAGTCTTGAAGGAGTTCCCAGAGGTGCTGAGCACTTGTTGGCTGCTTTTCCTTCACTCTGCGTCCAACTCATCCCAAACCAGCTCAATTGGGTTTAGGTCGGGTGATTGTGGCCAGGTCATCTGACGCAGCACTCCATCACTTTCCTTCTTGGTCAAGTAGCCTGGAGGTGTGTTTGGGGTCATTGTCTTGTTGAAAGACAAGTGATGGTCCCAGCAAGCGCAAACCAGATGGGATGGCATGGCGCTGCAGAATGTTGTGGTAGCCATGCTTGTTAAGTGTGCCTTGAAGTTTGAATAAATCACCAACAGTGTCAACCGCAAAGCACCTCCTCCTCCATGTTTCACAGTGGGAACCACACATGCAGAAACCATCCGCTCCCCTTCTCTGCGTCTCACAAAGACATGGCGGTTGGAACCAAAAATCTAAAATTTGGACTCATCAGACCAAAGTACAGATTTCCACTGGTCCATTCCTTGTGTTTGTTGGCCAAAACAATTCTCTTCTTCTTATTTTTCATCCTCAGTAGTGGCTTCTTCGCAGCAATAGGACCATGAAGGCCCGATTCACGCAGTCTCCTCTGAACAGTTGATGTTGAGATTTGTCTGCTACTTGAACTCTGTGAAGACTTTATGTGGTCTCTAATCTGAGGTGCTGTTAAGTAGCGGTTTCTGAGGCTGGTAACTCTAATGAACTTATCCTCTGCAGCAGAGGTAACTCTTGGTCTTCCTTTCCTGGGGTAGTCCTCATGAGAGCCAGTTTCATCATCGCGTTTTATGGTTTTGCAACTGCACTTGAGGATACATTCAATGTTCTTGAAATATTCTGTATCGACTGACCTTCATGTCTTAAAGTAATGATGGACTGTAGTTTCTCTTTACTGAGTTGAGTGGTTGGTGCCATAATATGGATTACAACAGTAGTCAAATAGTGGTGTCCACTGTGTACTAACTCTACCTCTGCACAACACAACTGATGGTTTCAAACACATTAAGAAGGCAAGTAATTCCACAGATTGACTTTTGACAAGGCACACCTGTTAATTCAAAACCATTCCAGGAGACTACCTCATAAAGCTGATTGAGAGAATTACCAAGAGTGTGCAAAGCTGTCATCCAAGCAAAAGGGGGCTACTTTGAGGAATCTAAAATATAAAAAATACATTTTGATTTGTTTAAAACATAATTCCATGTGTGTTCTTTCATAGTTTTGGTGTCTTCAGTATTAATCTATTATGTTGAAAATAATTTAAATAAACAATAACCATTGAATGAGAAGGTGTGTCCAACCTTTTGACTGGTACTGTAATTACTGGCTATGTGCCGCCGATTATCACCGCAATACTCAGCTGCGCACAGATTAGCCAGTTAAGGCAATTCCAACCCTCTATGGCAGGGGTACCTTCTTTCTGCCGAGGGCCATTTTGATATATATAACATTATTTGCGGGCCTGGTTTAGGTCATGCTCTCTCCGCGTGATGTCACATGGGGCGGGGCCACAATCACCAGTAATTACAGCAATGCCCGGAGCATCCTGAGGATGTTCCGGGCAGCTGTAAGGGCAGTGGAATGACCATCTGAAGCATCCTAAGGATTCTCCAGGTGACACTGCTGCATAGATTCTGGCTGCAGTGTGCCATTCTAGGCACCCTGTTAGCCAAATGAGGCTAGCAGAAAAAAAAGCTCTGGAAGGCCAGACCAAATGATACCGAGGGCCTTATAAGGTCCCCGGGCAGGAGGTTCCCCATCCCTGCTCTATGGGGTGCGCAGAAAAGATATAGGTACACAGACCTTTATATCGACTTCATCCTTTTCTGCTTCCTCATGCACCACATCAAAGACTTGAAAGTTGCCATTCTTTTCTTGTGCACAGGCCTCCTCTTGTGTGGACAGCTGTGCCGTCACAAGGCCGGTGGATTGGCTATTACCAGGTCCACTGTCCTTCTCATCACACTTCGGACGAAGGCTTGATATTAAACGGTAGCGGCTGTCTTGTCGCTCGGCATCCTTCCGCGCTCGCAAGTCTTTCTGAATCCGCTGTACACTCCCGAGAGAGGGGTGAAGTGCCCGAGAGGCCCGGTCACGGGTAATAGCCTCATGCACACACATCTGAATGGGTTCATTCTAAAACATGGACAGAAGGTGCACACATGCAGTGTTAGTCTGACCATTTCCGAAACAACATAGAACTAGGCTAATGTTACAACTATCACGGGTCTATATTTTTATAATTACTATGGCATAGAAATACAAAAGACCAGACAGCTTGAAAATTATTGTTTGTTTACGGACAGACACCTTGGCGAATGTTCAGATTCAAATTATCAAAAAACATACCATTATATATGGTGGATGAGCTCGCACTGAGTAGCGTGTCTCCACCACCTGTGCTGCCAAAATGACCTGAGAGTGCTGTTAATTCATGACAATCGCTCCCACAAAATGCTACTGAATAGTAAGTTGTAGTTCAGTCACTGATCCAAAGCTTCTCAGTTGTTTAATAGGCGCTGTGTGTACTGCATATATACATGACCGTGCTATAACAGGATCCTATGTACTCTGAGCTTCCATTCTGTTAAAAAGAACTAAGAGCATGCTACTTGCACTATTGGAGATTACCCATAGGGACGGATTGGGTACAGGCTGCATCCCGACAGGGTTAGAATACAGACACTTTGTTGGTCGGTATCCAAACCCTCCCCTTCTCCATACCCTAACCTTCCCCCACTAGTGCCTAAACCTAACCTCCACCTCCCTAACCCTTCCCCCCAACCCTGCTACTTACCTTCGGGATTCCAGCGGTCGAGATACCGGCGCCAGGGTTCTGACATGTCGGGATTCCGGCGTCTGCATTCTGAACTCCAGCGGTGGGGATATTGACCGCATCCCATAGGGACAACACTATAAAGTAACTGCAATTATGCGGTTCCTACTTTGTAGAGCTTGAATCAGTCCTGAGATTGTTTGATATGCAATACATGGGGTACCATACAGCAGGCTATTCAACTGGAGGCCCGCAAACAGCTACAAACTAGCTACCAGAGCAGCAGCCGTGTTTTAAGCAGCACAACGTATGGTTGGCTCCCAGATGATAGCAGAGACCGGCCAAGTCATTCCAATGCACCAGCAACTAAAGGGAGGAGCTGCAGCCCCGGCCCATCATGTGACCTCTTCCTCTACACAACGTGGGGGTGCTCTCTCACAGTGGTAGTGAAAATGGAAATTAGACAAATGGGAAGAGTATGCTCCAAAGAGGAACGCCAGTGTGCTGACCTAGGGCTCCAGCAGCAAAGGTAAAACGGGAATTGGGGAAATTAATAAAAAGGGCATTGTGGAGGAGCCTGATGGCATTCATTTTGTCTTTAATTTTGTTTGTGTACCGATCTCCCATATGCTTCTCTGTCCCCGCCCATCCTTTGTCCGACTTATTTCTCCACTTGGAGGGCACAACATGGACTTGGGGCACTGTGGCGTAACATGGACTGAGGGACATTACATGAACTATAGTTTAAACTTAACTTGGGTTTTGTTTAAGTGAAACTCGAATGTCTGGCCCCCCAAATCTCCATAACTTTTCAAAGTGGCCCACTAAAATAATACTTGAATACCCCCCACCAAACACGTAAAAACAGCATATGCTGTAATAAATGCAATAATAAAGGACACAAACACAAGTTGGAATTGAATGATCGCTGGTCTTTAATTATTGGGATAGAGTTATTGCCAGTTCTACCCGGGTTGCGGCTCAGTAAAAAAAAAAAAAAGGGTCCTAAAAGAATAAACCTGGTCCCGTGACCCAAGAATCCAACCTGGGTACCGACCACAGTCGGACACAGGAAGGAACCAGGTTAAAAAACAGGATTTTGGTACTTACCGATAAATCCCTTTCTCCGATTCCACAGGGGACACTGGAGTTCAAGACAGTGGGGTATAGACGGTGGTAGAGCAGAGCTTGGCACTTTAAATAATTTAAAAGTGTGACTGGCTCCTCCCCCTCTATGCCCCATCAGCCCCAGTTTAAGAACTGAGCCCGAGAGGAGACGGAGGACAAGAGAAAAGAAAACGAGGAGAAGGAGAAGACCACAGAACGGAACAAGACCGACTGAATGAGAACAGTGGAACCCATAACAGGGAACCATGCAGTCACACAACCATATAATGAACCCAACAAAACGTCAGGTACGCAGCGCTGGGCGGGCGTCCAGTGTCCCCTGTGGAATCGGAGAAAGGGATTTATCGGTAAGTACCAAAATCCTGTTTTCTCCTTCATCCACTAGGGGACACTGGAGTTCAAGACAGTGGGGACGTCCCAAAGCCAACCTCCTGGGTGGGAAGCGCGGAGAACTTGCTGACCCCTCGGCCAAACCGAAATAGGGACTGCCAAGAACAATAGGCCCAGCAGAGGCAGAGGATCAAGTGTCGTAGAGCACAGTAGACAAACACTACTCCTCAGGAGACAGTCACAGAAGAACTTCCACAGCGTACGCACAGCGGAAGCCAAAATGAACAGAACGGCTGGCGAGAAAACAATCACAGTTGAGAAGCGGCTGAAAATAGACCAAACCAGACAGCTGGTAGCAGAGAGCCCCAACAAGAATCCATAGGAGAAGTGCAGAAAACGAGAAAAACTCGTGAATCGTACTAGAGTCTGCACAGGAAACTGCAACAGCTGCAGACAGCAGAATCCCAGCACCGCTGGTCATAATCATATAGATAGAAGTATGACAATACCAATCAACAGATACAAAGTTGATCCTGTCCACAGACTCCCAATAAAGAGTATACTGGGAGGTCAAAGACAAGACCGAACAATCGCTTGGAACGATAATTGAGGTCCCACTACAACAAAGTTGTGAACCAGCGGAAAGGTTACACCATAGAAGTCTCCAACGTGTGGAGATCCCACGGGACATGAGGCAGAGGCGAATACGAGAGGATGGAGACTACAATTCCTTTCAGAGGGTCAGACAGCAGTATAACCCATACTGAAAACAGGGATAAAAAGACAACTTCCAACCTGATGGAAGTGCGTAGTCAGTACCAACTGCCGGCCCGAACATAGTGTGAAAACAACCAGGAACTTAGCAGTAAAGGAGCACGAATGTAACCCCACCCAGGGAGAGCTACCAATATAGGGAAGCATCCCACACAGCAAGGCCAGGGCAGCAGGACAACCATGCAAGTACCCGTCAGGTACCTATTAGTGTGATAAAATATAAACATATACTGAACAGGAAAACCCAACCAGGCCCCCTGCGTGGAACATAGTGACTGTCACACTTATGTAAAGATGTGCACTAGCCCAGAGATGCGCTTTGGTCCATAACCCCAACAGATTCTAGTAGAATAGTGTCGCTAATCTCAATGTACAAACTATGCACCCACACACCAGGGAAACTCTAAAGTGTAGAGCCAACTGATTAAAAGAGCAGAGGGCTGCTAGGACAGCCGCTAGGCTCCGTATGGGAGATTAACGTTATGTATGTCAGGTTGCATGAAATAGGAGCATCTTCCTAGGCATTAGTGAGGTAAGCTCTTACCTGTGAGCGACCAGAAGCACTCTGGACGCTATGTAGAATGTCACTGACCTTTTATCACACAGCAACCCGCCATGTTAGGTATAAAGAGTAGCTTCAGTGGGCGAAGACCAATGCTCCATAGCACGGACCTTAGTCTGGAGAAGTGCAGTAGAAATTACTGTGGAAACTAATAAAATGTTAGTGGAGACAAGGTGGTCGTATAACAGGACTCTAAATTGAGCCTGTTCTGTGGGCGGCCCAAGGCCTCATGGTATGAATTGTACCTAAGGCCCTTTTGAGACTCATTTTATTGAGATATGCGACAAAAATATGGAGTACCGGAATAGATACTGAGAAGGGTACCTGTTCGGAAATATTAATACAAGTGCACCACTGTAGTTGTAATGAGAATAGATCCCCCGAATGGGGCGCGCCCCAGGACATGTATAGGGACCATACTGGAAGCAATGCCCAGGGAATTGTGACTATCACTATGTAAGCTGCAGAACATGATTCTAGTTTATAGAACCACCATATAATAGGAATGGATATAGCCTACAGCTTATGGTAAACCCAGACGGCTACGCATCCGTGGAATAATAGGTAAACCTAATGAATGTGGAAGTATAAACATTATATATTCACACACACACACACACACACAACCCAATTTCTAGGGAGAGATAGTGTAAAGCGGAGTCATTGTACCAACTACCGCATCAGGAGCGTCCAGCCTCCAATCGTAGCATCTTTAATTATGCTAGTATGTTATGGTAAGGATAAGACGCGATATCCACATATGCATACGTGTACCTACATACAAGTTTAGTAGGCGACGATAAAATTTAAAATAGAACCTGAGCATAATTAGCGCCATGGATGGACAAATTCACTCCAGCATGTATATATTCTAAAGCAGGGCTGGTATAAAATACTTATATATATATATACACATACACATATATATATACATACATACATACACACATACATACACACATATATATATACCGTGGCTTACCTCCACGCCGGGAGGCTGCTCATGTGGCCGTCATTCTGTTATGGCGTAGAGGCAAGATGTGTTAGCAGCGTGCTGTCCCAGACTGGTGTCGTTCCTGGGACTTCTGTTACTGGTGTACTCGCCTTATATATTATGAGCGTGCGTGCTTCAGGTGAGCTATTTTAGCTCCAGAATAACCCGTTTTTTGAAGAGGGAATCAAAAAAAAAACGATCTCAGTTTAGGCAGAGTAGCTAGTACATCATGGAGTAACCTTCACAGGCTATGATATCAGGCCATTAGATTAAGCTAGGCACCCTTTGTTATAAAGCCAAGGGGAAGCCTGACAGTGGGTAATACCCTGCGCTGCAATGGCGGCACTGTGTCCCGTCAGCCCAGCGCCTCTAGCCGGGAATGTGCACCGGCTGAGTAACTGGCCCCTCTCAGAACCGCATAACGCGGTGTTATAGTGCAAACAGGGGTTTACGCTAGTTCCCATTCTGCTAACAACTAGCTATGCACAGTAGCTAGTACTATACAGAACTGGAAGGTTTTAAAACCAGCCTATAATGTAGTATATGTGCTGGCACCTATATAAGCCTACAGCACCTGGTATTCCCAGGTGGTCTCCCATCGAAGTACTAACCAGGCCTGACCCTGCTTAGCTTCCAAAAACAGACGAGATAGAGCGTGTTCAGGGTTATGAGGCATAAGCCTGGGGATGGGACGCAATAATGTGCTAACCCTGGTTACGGGTAAGCTATAACCATAAGTTCTGGCCCCAGCAACCCGAACAATGACTAGTACAAGTACTATACATACTATATATCTTTAATTAGGTTAAGCCAGGTGCCCTTTATAGAACCAAGGGGAAGCCATGACAGGGGGTAACACCCGTTGCTTGCAAACTCCACACAGCTAGGACCACACCAACAGCGCCCGCACCTCCCTGCAAGTGACAACGCAGCATACAGGGCGGGAGGGTGCGCGGTGCAACGCAGACCTCACCGCTGTCAGCCTACTAACAGCCATGCTGGGGAAGGGGCAGGAGACCCGGACTCTGCCGATTTCAGCTATGGCAGGTCCTGTCTTCCAGCCTCTCTCCTGAGCAGAGGGGGCGGGGGGAGGGCGGGGGGGGGGGTGGGGGGGAGTCAGCGCTTGCCCATCTGTGTTGGAACTGTCTGCTGGCATTGCTCAGGCAGGATGTTCCAGAGCGTTGAACAGGGAAGCGCCATTATTACAGTGAGCCGCTTACTAACCTCAGGGATGCTGCTGCAGTGCAGACTACATGAGGGGGGATCCCGTACAAAGGCGCAGCTGTGCTCATTAGCTCTAACCGCAGCGTGGCACGCGCTGTCCTTGAGCCCAGCGTTTTGGCCTTGGCCGGGTCGCCGCTAAGCCCCGCCCCCAACGCCACATTAATGGCGGTAAATCAACCCCGTCCCGCTAACGGGGACTCTGCACTACAAGCGCTGTTATTTTCCAGCCTCTCTCTCTAGGCAGGCATAGCGCTGTGAGAGCCAGCGTCGGTGCTTCTTCAAATAAGCACCGGCACAGCAACCAACCGCTAAGAGCGCTGTACCGCGCTCTACAGCGGCTAATGAGCATAAGCCAGCGCCGGTGCTTTCATACAAGCACCAGCGCGGCAACTTAGAGCCGCGTCGAGCGGCTCCTTAAGCCCCGCCCCAGCCTCGTTATGCAGGGCTATAATAGCGGGGCTGCAGACTCCCGTTATGGTAGCAGTGGGACGCAGCAGTCTTGCTTT
This sequence comes from Taudactylus pleione, assembly GCA_031769625.1. Taxonomy (NCBI): domain Eukaryota; kingdom Metazoa; phylum Chordata; class Amphibia; order Anura; family Myobatrachidae; genus Taudactylus; species Taudactylus pleione. Next base: position 18,834,253 of record JAUIMM010000116.1, on the reverse strand, counting down.
ATCCATCCCCTCATTTAAATAGGAGAGGGGGAACAGTGGCTAGGATAAGCCAGAGACCCGGACGCTGACTGCCGAGTGCAGCAGCGGGTCTCATCAGCAGCTCCGACACTGCCTGTTTACTGGCAGGGGGAGGAGGCTGTGTAACAGCCGCGCAGCGCGCGCTGTCCTGAGCCCAGCATTTTCGCCCACCACTCCAGCTAGTCAGGAGTGGTGGGATATACTTACGGGCTGTTGCGGCCGGGATGCTGGGCTGAGGGGGCGGCGAGGAACCCGGACACATGCCGGTGTCAGCAGTGGCGGGTCCTCGCAGGGTCCGATGACTCCATCTGCTGGTGCCCCCTCCTCAGGGTCACCGGACACAGGCTGCAGTAGCCGTGTGGTGCCCTCCCGGCGGCTCCCCCGTAGCAGGCAGACTGTCACAGCAAGCAGTCTGCCTGTCCTCAATGCTTGAAAAATAAAAAATATGAAAAAGGCTGGAGACAGCCAGATGTGCGACCGGCTCTCTCGGGCACATTCTAAAAACTGGGGCTGATGGGGCATAGAGGGGGAGGAGCCAGTCACACTTTTAAATTATTTAAAGTGCCAAGCTCTGCTCTACCACCGTCTATACCCCACTGTCTTGAACTCCAGTGTCCCCTAGTGGATGAAGGAGAAAAGGCAGTGTAAACGGTTAACCCAGGGTGTCCGACCTGAGTCCTGTTTACAGCATGGGGCCATCCCATCTACAAGTGCTGGCAGAAGAGTTCTACTGCACACGGGGTTAAATGTATTATATAGCGGCACGCAGCATGCTGCTATAACTCCGCCTACTTCTGCCGATATGTATTAACATCTCATCTGCCGGGGTGGGGGATTAAAAACTCCCCCTCCGGCGATCCCTACCCGAGCACACAGCGCATCAGTCTAGTGCTGATGCACTGTGTCTCCTTTCCAGGGCAGCTCCGCTGGGCATGCGTCGGATCTCGAAGGGGCGTATCTACCCATTGGCCAGGATGGCACTCGCCAGGGGCGCCGACCAAAGGGGGGGCGCCGCCCGGCAGTGCCACCAGTAGCCAAGTGGTAGACAACACCCCCGGGCCCCACAAGTGTAGGGCAGACCGCAGTGAGAGCGGTCTGCCCTACACAGTTTACAAACACACATCCGCCAGCGGCGGTGTTTGTAATAGCAGCCAGCTAATGAGCTGCTCTCATTAGCTGCTACGTCGTCCGCGGAGGGAGCCGGCTGGAGCTCACTCATAAGCTCCGTGTTCCGGCTCCCCCGCAGCATGTGATGGGAGAGACGTCATACGTCATGACGTCTCTCCCATGCAGGAGAAGAGTGGGCCGGGACTCGGACAGCGGCGGTCGCGTCAGGAGCGGGGACCAGGTAAGTTGAATTTTTTTTAGTTCTTTGTGTGTGTGTAAGCCTGGCACGGGGGGGGGGGGCACTGAAATAGGGGGTGTCCGCTACTGGGGGCACTTTATGGGGGGGGTGCCCGCTACTGTATTGGGGTTGCCACTACTGGGGGCAATTTATGGGGGTGGCCACTACTGGGAGCACTGTATAGGGGGGTCTACAACTGGGGGCACTGTATAGGGGGGTCTACAACTGGGGGCACTGTATAGGGGGGTCTACAACTGGGGGCACTGTATAGGGGGGCTACTACTGGGGGCACTACTACTGGGGGCACTGTATAGGGGGGGCTACTACTGGGGGCACTGTATAGGGGGGGCTACTACTGGGGGCACTGTATAGGGGGGGCTACTACTGGGGGCACTGTATAGGGGGGGCTACTACTGGGGGCACTGTATAGGGGGGGCTACTACTGGGGGCAATGCAGCATAGGGGGGGCTACTACTGGGGGCAATGCAGCATAGGGGGGGCTACTACTGGGGGCAATGCAGCATAGGGGGGATTACTACTGGAGGCACTGCATAAGAGGGTAAGGGGGGCGCCAGTACATTACATTGCCTGGGGCGCTTGGATCCCTAGATACACCCCTGGGATCTCGCAAGCATTGGAAGATCTCGCATGCAGCCCGCAGCAGGGACAGCACTGTCCTTGCTGTGGTGATAGGGCAATGACAGCTGCAGCTGTCAGAAAGGTCAGTGCCACTGACCATTCATACATTGCCCAGCACATCCATGCTACTATCTTGTAGACAGCAGCGCTGATAATGACAGGGGCGTCCCTGTCATTCACCAGCCATCCCCACATTAATACATGGGGGAGAAATGGTATAACGTACATCCATACATCTCCCCCACGGTGCAGTGTGAACGGCGCCTACCGAGGAATAATCCGGGTCGGTGCAGCGGTGTGAAACGGGTCAGACCCAGTTTGGAAGTGTGTTCCAAATTCCAGTTCAGACGAGGGATTTTGGTGGAAAATGAGTATTAAGATACCTACACACTTAGCGAATCAGCCTCAGTATGTGTGACATAATCCCACAGTGAGAATACGCAGCAGGGGGAAAATAAAAGGAAAATTCTAAATAAAACTGAAGGGTTATGTGATCAGTCTACATAGTTTTACTGGCTCCACAATAACGCAGCTACAGAGCCACAGATGACAGCTGCAGCGCTATGGTACGCCCCTCACCTGAGAGCGGAGGGTGGTCGCTAGCTGGAAGACATGGCTGGTGACGGCGCCAGACTCCGGGGTCCCCTCCTCGGCTCTCAGCCTCTTACAGCTGATGAGCAGCGCCTCTGCCGGATCCGCTCCTCGCTTGCGCCTCACACGCAGCACCGCGACCTCCATGTCTAGCCGGGTCCCTACGCAGGTTACCAGCGCGTCATATTGCTGTCAGCTTGATGTGACATGGGCGCAGCCATCTTATGTATGGCGCACGTGCTTCCGGCGGCGACATGCATTGTGGGAAGATGGCTGCCTCCAGATTACTAGCGTTCATGTGCAAGTGATGTGAAGTAAGGTAATGTAAGTGTCACTAATTTGTATGGAGCCATTCATTTATTTATATCTATCTATCTATCTATCTATCTAACTAACTATCCATCCATCCATCCCTATTGCCTTTATCAATAGACTGTAATTTAGATCCGCATTCAATTTGAGCTGAGCCACGTTAAGTTAATGCAGCCTGGACTTAACGCCGACCTCACCTGTTTTGGAGGTGGAAAAGTATCGCACGTGCGCGCGCTTTACTCTGTATTCAATTTGAAAGTAGGCGTCAGTTTTGGGGAAATCAGCCTGACACCCCCCAAATGATGCTCTGACATGGGGGTTCACTATGGTACCCCCTGATTTGGCTTTCTGAAGGTATTTGGTGTTTTTAAATGGGCTCAATAGCTGCTAAATAGCGTTTTTCTATACCTGATGCAGAATAGTATTTAGGAGTATTTTTTCCAGAAAATAAGTTATCCCAGCAAATTTGGGGTACTTGAAAATGGGAGTCAGCATATTTAAAGCTGAAAATCGTGAAAAATCCACCTGCCGCAAATACCTGCAATCAAAAAAACACTTTGGGCATACTTGGGGACCCCCTCAGAGTAAAGTTCGCTAGTTTTTAAGTTTGTACCCCAACATTTTTATTTTTTTCGCTCCCTTTTGCAAAGTACATTTTTGGGGTGTCCTTAAGTTTTTCTTAACATTTTTTTGACACAGATTTCCTTTGGGGGACTGTCTGAAGGCTGCATGGGGGTTCCCGCAACGTTGCACCCCAAAACCCCAATTCTGCACTTTTTTCCACCTGCCATTCATAGGCGATACTTTACCGCCTATTACATTGCATTGACTTTCCGCTTAGGCGGAAAGTCTTTCAAATTGAATACGGGGTAAAACCAAAACAGGCGATAATGACGTCATCGGCGGAAACAACGCAGATCCGGACTTAACACTTCAAATTGAATACGGACCTTAGTGTAGAGATAAATCTTCCCAATCCCAAAGAAGGTGGCACTTGGGTAACAAAATAGATAGGACTAAACTTGTGTACTTGTCATTTTTTCTTACATGGGTGTCGCCTCCTTTTGAACTATTCACTCTCCTAGAGGTGGTGTAAGGACTGGTGCCCTTCAATGCCTGCACTAGCTGTGGTGGACAAATACACTTAGAATTGGTGGCACTCAGGGAAACACCGACACAACACAGTGGCTCTTAGTGAACAACGTTTTAATGTACAAGCAACACTTTCATCAGGGTGATGAAAATGACATTTCTACATTGAAACATTGTCATTAAGAGCTACTTTTTATTTTTTTCCTGAGTGCCACTGCTTCTAATAGCAGTATCCAATTAGCAGCTCCAAAGTAGCACTGCTAATTGATCGCAGTGGGACTATCCTATCCCGAAAAACGGGGATAATCGGCAAAAATCCCTGTTTTTCGACGATCCCAGGGATCAGTTAGCTCCTGAACAATGTTCGGGGCTAATTGGATACCGCCCTAAGTGTGTGTATATTATTATTATTACTCCATAGACTTCTGAGTGCTGTTTTGTATGTGATGTCATCTGCTCAATGCCTTATTGTTATGGGTTTTATTAATATTTTTACAAATATTATTTTATTCATATTTGTAATGTGTATACTGTTGATGGATTAATAAATGTGCTAGACTGTTTAAAGTGGATGGGTAGGGGATGCCGGTGCTAGGGATCCAAGCGGTCAGAATCCCGACGCCGGTATCTTAACCCTCTCCCTACTTTAACCCTCCCTCCCTGGTGCCTGAATCTAACCCTCCCCCCTTAGTGCCTAACCCTAATCCCTAATGCTGACCCTCCCCCAGCCCCGCTACTTAACTTCGGGATTCCGGCAGTCATAATGCTGGGTCTGTGAATTTAACAGGTGTCACAATTCTGGCTCCAGCATTCTGACCGCCGGAATCCCCACTGTCGGGATATTGACTGTATCCCGTTTAAAGCATCAAGTTTTTTTCTTTAACTGGTCATCACCGTTACAAATCTGTCTACCCGGTGCTAGGTCTGGGCTCCACCAGATCACATGGGGTGTGATTATCAGTGGCAGATGACCCCATAGCCAGGCTGATATTTGTGGACCAGATTACTAAACATGCCCAAAGATGATTATATCAGGCTATTTACTGGTGTGTCCATAGTATAGGTGCCACACATACTGATATAATTCCAGTTTGCAGCTATTGGGCCTGAAGCTACACGCAAGTCCATTTTCTGGACAGTTCTGGCGATGTTTCACACTGAGCATGCTCTGAGTGTATGCAACTTTGAACAACTACAGGAGACTATAAGCACCTACGTGTCATCTCCACTTGAGGCTGAGTAAATCGAACTGGGATTTCCAACATAGATTAAGTGTACTGCGGGTTATCTGTGGGCGTATATGCAAAATTACGGGCTATTCAGAGGTGAGGATTCAGATGGATCTCCTGCGCCAAGGATAGTGCTGGTGTAGATGCACACAAATAATGATGTCTACTGTCACAAGCAGTTGGATTGGAGCGTTGGGGCCAACTCCGCATACAGGGGCTGATATCCGCGTTTACTGCATAGGACGATACAGGGTTGCATCTGCTGCTGACTTGCATGAAACTGAATGCTAGTGTGACCAGCATTACACGGCAAGCAGTTTTCTCAATAGCCTGATCTAGTGTGCACTTGTGAGCCACCAGAATGACATTACACACATCTTAACGTGCCCTTTTGACATGTAAAAAATATTATTTACCTCTGTGTGTAAAATTATTTTCAGTAGTTTTTACCGTTTTTGGCTATGTTTAAATATGTTTGCAGACATATATGATAAATGTTTAACATGTAACCAAGTAGAAATGATAGTGTTGCCCATAGCAACACCATGAAAATCTGCTGTGTTGCCTTATATGCATGACTAAAGCACAATTTCACATGTCACTCCCATTTAAAGTTTTTAGAGCAGCATTTTTCAACTGCTGTGTCGCGGCATACTAGTGTGCCACAAGCAGTTCCCAAGTGTGCTGCCGGAGAGCCCACAGTGAAATTCTTAACCTTGGGCCCGGGCAGTGCTGGGCTCTTCCTGGTGGCTCAGCCGCTGCCCAGGCCGTGACCAATGGAAACGTGGTGATGTGACATCATAGGTCACGCATGCCGTCTCGCCCGCACAGTGCTCACTGCTGAGCAGTGCGTTTGACTGGCTACACCCACTTCCACAGCTGAGGGACAAGGAGCACTTTTCCTTGCTATGGACAGGTAGGGGCCAATGTGTTATTGTGCATTCTGTGGGGGCCAGTGTGATTGTGTTTTTTATGTGAGATACATTGTGTATTATTTTGCTTTCTGTGGGGACAATGTGATTTTTTTTTTCTTTTTATTTGGGGGCCAATGTGTTTTATTTTGTTTTCTGTGCAGGCCAATGTATGTGTTCCCCCCCATCCCATGGGGAAGAAGGTGCGTGTCTTTCTCCGCCGGGCACTGAGAGTGTGCCTTGGCAATTTTAAAATCTTATTCGTTGTGCCGCGCGTTGAAAATCACTGATATAAGGTGTGAGGGGGGGGAGGAGAGACATATTATATAAGGAGTGGGGGGGTGAGAGAGAAAATAACGAAATATATTTATATATATATATATATATATATAATATGAGTTAGATTATATATATTATCTATCTATATTTATCTATCTGTCTATATAGTGTGCCCCCAGCAGTGCTGGTTGGGCATACACTGCTGCGTACATACACAGCGGGCACAGCCAGTGCTGATAACGGGGAGAGGACCCCTATCTTAAGTGTCCCGGGCCCCCCGAAGGCTTAATCCGGCCCTGCCTGGAACAGCACCCTGCAGCTACTAGTGGTACTGCTCCGCAGATGCAAGCTGCAGCCTGGGGAGCTTCCCGGAGCATCGTTAAAACACGGCCCCACTCACAGAGGTGCACTGAAACCCTGTTACTGTAGTGATTATAGCTGTTGTATTATAGAGAAATTCTATTGAGATAGCATCTAATAATTAATGAATAATATTTTTTTATATTAAATATATATATATATTTTTATAGGCTGGATATGAAAATCATACATGCAAAATACTCTTGTAACGCTTGCGTTTCTGGGACCGTCACTAGGATGCAGTCAAAATTTCCCTCTCCACTCTCTGTTCTGTCACTCTGATGCTCTGTCCGTCTCCCCCTCTTCCCCATTGCTTTGTAACGCCCCCTTGCTCAGTCCCATATCCCTTCACCCCCAATCTCTGCCCGCACCATCCTGCCATACACACAGTGGCGGATCTACATTTTGGGGCCCTGAAACTTGAACTATTATGGGGGCCCCTTTGCAACCAGCAACAATAGGGCAACATCCACCAAGGTCCTAAGGGCCTTGCTACCCTTAGAAGGACATTGATGCCCAAATGGCGGAGATGTAGAAACCCCCCAGAAAGTGAAAGACTGTAGATAGATAGATGTAGAAACCCCCAGAGAGTGAGAGACGATAGATAGATAGATGTAGAACACCCCAGAGATTTAGAGACGACAGATAGATAGATGCAGAACACACCCCCCCCCCAGTGATTGAGTCTCTGTAGATATAGGGGCATAAAGAGGCCGGCCTGGGTGAAGGAGGAATGGCCTAATTGTGGAAGGCATAGCCACGCCCCTCTTAGGATTAAATGGGGCGCTGTGAGCGACTTTTTACCTTCTAGTGCGTCTTATTCACACAGCTTCTGCTGATTAAAATGATATGCAGCATGCCTATGTTCTGTGTGCAACTACGGGTGTTTGTGCATGCAAAATGTTACGTTACAGTGTAAGTGGCTGTGACACTGTAACATGGCATTTTGCATGCAGATATAACTGCAGTCATACACATAACATAGGCATGCCACATATCATTTTAATCAGCAGAAGCTGCTTGTGTGTTCTATTCGCACGGATGTGCGAATAAGACGCATTTGACGGTAAGAAGTTGCTTAAAAAACGCTCTGTGGTACCAAGTCACGCCACGTCATAGCGCGACTAGGACTGTTTAACATGCAAGGGGGCTAGATGTATGTGGACACATCTGTAGATGGATGTAGAAACCCCCAAGAGAGTGAGAGACTGTAGATAGATGTAGAAACCCCCTCAGAGAGTGAGAGACTGTAGATCGGTAGCCCCATAGAGAGCATAGAGGATATGTATATGTAGCTTCTGTCTATGGCAACAAATGGTGGCTCACATTTATTCTGGAGAAAGATTAAAACATTGATGAAGTGTAAGTTATATGAATAAATATAACGTGGTGCGCTCTGGGGCACTTAAAGTTATCTGATGTGCAGTATCCTTGATTATTTTATCAGTATGTAAAGGTGTTACAGTCCCATATATATCCACATTATCCACATACAGTCCAGAAATTGACTGTAGTAGAAAATCAGTCCTTAAGTGTCTTCTGTAGGAACAGCCACGGCCAAAAGTTTTGAGAATGACACAAGTATTGTTTTTCACAAAGTTTGCTGCTTCAGTGTTATTAGACCTTTTTGTCAGATGTTACTATGGTATACTAAGTAAAATTACAGTACAAGCATTTCATAGATGTCAAAGGCTTTTATTGTCAATCAACTTCTGGGCCACATACTGACTGATGGCCGCCCATTCTTGCCTAATCAGTGCTTGGAGTTTGTCAGAATTTGTGGGTTTTTGTTTGTCCACCCGCCTCTTGAGGATTGACCACAAGTTTTCAATGGGATTAAGGTCTGGGGAGTTTCATGGCTATGGACCCAAAATTTTCGATGTTTTGTTCCCCGAGCCACTTAGTTATCACTTTTGCCTTATGGCAAGGTGCTCCATTATGCTGGAAAAGGCATTGTTCGTCACCAAACTGTTCTTGGATGGTTGGGAGAAGTTGCTCTTGGAGGATATTTTGGTACCATTCTTTATTCATGGCTGTTTTCTTAGGCAAAATTGTGAGTGAGCCCACTCCCTTGGCTGAGAAGCAACCCCACACATGAATGGTCTCAAGGATGCTTTACTGTTTTTCATTAAAAAAATTCCAGCTTTAAAGGCATATAACTTAAAAACCAGTGTACTTATCAGTCTAACATTTAGAATTTATCTTCATACCCAAGGTATCAATTAATATACCAAATTCCACTACAATCTCAAATGATCAGGTTGATACCCTGTGTTGATTTGGTTTGGAATAACCCGTATATAGTGTGTGGGGTGTATGTATGGGGTGTGGTGATCTGTATATATGGAGTGTGTGGGGTGTATATTTGGTGTGGAAAGTACAGTATATATAGGGTATGGTGTGTATATATCAGGTGTGGAATGCATATATAGTGTGTGGCATGTATATATAGTGTGTTGCATGTACAGTCAGGTGCATAAATATTGGGACATTGACAGAATTTTCATATTTTGGCCTCTATTCACCACCACAATGGCTTTGAAATGAAACAAACAAGATGTGCTTTAACTGCAGACTTTCAGATTTAATTTGAGGGTAATTCCATCCAACGGTGTAGGAATTACAATGGTTTCTATATGTGCCTCCCACTTTTTAAGGGGCCAAAAGTAATGGGACAAACTAAACAATCCTAAATCTAACTTTCACTTTTTAATACTTTGTTGCAAATCCTTTGCAGGCAATTACAGCCTGAAGTCTGGAATGCATAGACATCACCAGATGCTGGGTTTCATCCCGGGTGATGCTCTGCCAGGCCTCTACTGCAAATGTCTTCAGTTCCTGCTTGTTCTTGGGGCATTTTCCCTTCAGTTTTGTCTTCATCAAGTGAAATGCATGCTCAATCGGATTCACGTCAGGGGTTTGACTTGGCCATTGCATAACATTCCACTTTTTAGCCTTAAAAAACTCTTTGTTTGCTTTTGCAGTATGCTTCGGGTCATTGTCCATCTGCCTGTGAAGCGCCGTCCAATGAGTTCTGAAGCATTTGACTGAATATGAGCATATAATATTGCCCGAAACACTTCAGAATTCATTCTGCTGCTTTTGTCAGCAGTCACATCATCAATAAATACAAGGGAACCAGTTCCATTGGCAGCCATACATGCCCACGCCATGACACTACCACTACCATGCTTCACTGATGAGGTGGTATGTATTGGATCATGAGCAGTTCCTTTCCTTCTCCATACTCTTCTCTTCCCATCACTCTGGTACAAGTTGATCTTTGTCTCATCTGTCCATAGGATGTTGTTCCGGAACTGTAATGGCTTTTTTAGATGTTGTTTGGCAAACTCTAATCTGGTCTTCCTGTTTTTGTGGCTCACAAATGGTTTACATCTTGTGGTGAACCCTCTGTATTCACAGTCTTCTCTTGATTGTTGACTTTGACACATATACACCTATCTCCTGGAGAGTGTTCTTGATTTGGCCAACTGTTGTGAAGGGGTTTTTCTTCACCAGGGAAATAATTCTTCTGTCATTCACCACAGTTGTTTTCTGTGGTCTTACGGGCCTTTTGGTGTTGCTGAGCTCTCCGGTGCGTTCTTTCTTTTTAAGAATGTTCCAAACAGTTGATTTGGCCACACCTAATGTTTTTGCTATCTCTCTGACGGGTTTGTTTTGATTTTTCAGCCTAATGATGGCTTGCTTCACTGATAGTGACAGCTCTTTGGGTCTCATATTGAGAGTCGACAGCAACTGATTCCAAATGCAAATGTCACACCTAGAATCAACTCCAGACCTTTTTACCTGCTTAATTGCTAATGAAATAATGAGGGAATAGCCCACACCTGTCCATGAAATAGCTTTTGAGTTGATAGTCCCATTACTTTTGGCCCCTTAAAAAGTGGGAGGCACATATAGAAACCATTGTAATTCCTACACCGTTCACCTGATTTGGATGTAATTACCCTCAAATTAAATCTGAAAGTCTGCAGTTAAAGCACATTTTGTTTGTTTCATTTCAAAGCCATTGTGGTGGTGAATAGAGGCCAAAATATGAAAATTCTGTCAATGTCCCAATATTTATGCACCTGACTGTATATACAGTGTGGGGTTTAGTGTGCATACCACACCCTATATATGTGTATATATACGGTGTGGCATGTATATATATGTATGTATGTATAGACTCTCCTCATGTGTCCATATCTTCATCCTAGGTTACACTAGGTGATATAACAAAGTGTAGCCAATCAGATCACTGGAATATTCACAGCGTCACAGATTATTTCAGCATATGGCTTGTCAGCTCAGCCAGCAACTGATTGTTAGGTATGCCTCCTGATTCATCTTCTGCAAAATGTCTGTAACCATTAATTAATGAATAATTGATTTATTATATACTATATTAGAATATAGTATATATTCACCACAAAATTAGGCTGCACTCAGACACTGTAAGATTAGTGAAAATTCAGGGATTTACTGGCTGTCTATGTTTTGGGGATGGACTGCCCTTCATCAGAATATTTACAAATCTTACAGTCTCTGAGGGGGATATTTACTAAAATGTGGGTTTTTAGAAGTGTAGATGTTGCCCATAGCGAATCAGATTCTATTTAACATTTATCTAGCACCTTCTAGAAGATAATAGCTAGAATATGATTGGTTGCAATGGGCAACATCTCCACTTCTAAACACCCACATTTTAGTAAATATATTTGTCCACTCCTTGAATACCTCAAAGACTAATTAAGATATTCATGTGATTTATTTTGCGACGGATTTCAAATAGCAATAATTAGCAGAATTTGGAATTAATAATAAATGCTTTGGGATAGCTAACATACCAGAACACATAGCCGCCAAGTGACCCGAGGGAAGCAGGATAGGGGTATCCGCCACCGGCTGCTGTTGTCACGCACTACTGGTGGTCTGTGCTCTCGCATGGACCCGGCGCCCTATCCATGTGTGGATACTGTTTACGTTCTGCCCAGTGTGCCTCCTGATTGGCCGCCTGGCTGCCTGACGTAACTATTACATAATGAGGGAGGGAGCGCGGACGGCACAACACATGAGGCTGCTGCCGTAGGGAGTGCTCTTCCCTCTCCTTCTTTCTCCACGTCGATTCCAGGCTCGCAACTCTCAGCCAATCAGCACTGGGTTTGCGTTTTTAAAGCAACATTTCTTTTCTCTGCTTTCCATGAGAGCTGCCGGCAGCCGCTGATTGGCGGGAGGCTGGGAGACGGTGAGGCGGAGTAACAGTGTATTATCATTTGCATCTATAGGGGCTCAGCTTGCAATACCCCCTGGAAACGGTCCATTTTGCTTCAGAGTCCATGGCCAAATATATTATCGCACTGACAAATTGTCAAAATTTTATAATAAAAAAATCCCCCCAAACCATAAAAGGGGGTGACTTACCCGGTTATGTTTCACACACATATTTTATTACCTGATTCCGTCGTATTAACATATGATCTAGCCATTATCTAAAGAAGCATTTGCAGTATGTATGTTCTGGGTTCAAATTGGCGAAATGTTCGCCATGGGCATTCTAGGATAGATATATATATATATATACAGCTCAACAGCAGGTATCTGAATTTGGGCGGCTGCTTTGTAAAGATCATGGTCTGCGGTCGCCTCTCTCATTATTCTGCCCGGTAGTGATGGTCACACCTGTGTGGTCACGTCAATCTTCATAGCAACCAATGTGGTTTCTATGGGAGGCTTCTTAAGTACCGAATATACCAAGCTCCAGTATGCTTCACATTCCAGAGCTTGGCCCAGTAGCTAATGCCATCTCCAGATGGCGCTAGCCATTGTAGCCTATAGGCCACATTTTTCAGTAGTTATTGGGAAAGGGATCTGTAGGATCCCTCCCCGGCAATGGGCGCTGGCACATGCGTGGTCAGCAGACTGTGTATATGCAGTAGCGCAGTGGGGTACCAAAGGAGAAGGAAAGTGATCACATTAGTGATAGCTTCCATTCCAACACATCGCTGGGGAGGTCTCCTATCTTGCATGTGATTCCTAATACATTCTGGTGATAGTAATTTCTTATGGCCGCCATAAGAAATTATAATTATTGGGTCAAAACTTGATAATTGATAAACATGCCCCATAATATGGTTATTTGACAGTTTATTTCAGAATAAGTAAAATTGTACTGAAGATCTCACAATTTAAAGCCTCTGAGACTGAAAGGGTTAAATGAACCAAATCTTAATTTGTTTTGGTTTGATTGACAATTTATTTTCATTATTAGCAGTATGTCAGCATATGTAATATTTGTAGTGTAGTTAATCGCATATTTAATTTAAAGTAGAAAATATGTTTGGTATTGTACATGGTTTATTGTTTTCAGTAGTTTTATGGGGGTTTTGCTGTGACCTTTTTATGTTTACTAAGGGTAGTCATAAGGAAGATAAAGAAGAGATAATGGGGATATGTAAGAATGGGTAGGTACGAGATATGCAGACAGAATAAAAGGGAGCCAGACAATACAGCTGCGGACAATAGCACCTGCTTTTTCCTGCAAAAGAGCCTTTTATACTGTAGTTTGGTAAGCAAGCCCCTGATTTTAACTTTTTATACTACACAATAGGACGACGGATTGGCCATTCGGCCGATCCGCCGTCCTATCTGACAATTGTGCATACACACTTACTAATCGTCAGCCACATGTGTCATGACTGGTGTCACAACTGGGTTGGCATTTACATGTGCCCGCCCAGTTGAGCTGTCAGTCATCAGCGGCCTTCCTCTGCAACAAGTGTATGGGCGGTCAGCTGAATGTGTAAAGGGCATCACGGTATGTGGCATAATGTGTATGGGCATTACACTGTGTGACATAATCAGTAAGGGGCAATACTGTGTGATGTAACGTGACTAAGGGTCACTACTGTGCAGAGTAATGACTAAGGGGCACTACTGTGTGGCATAATTTGAAGTGGTACTATTGTGTGGTCACGCCCCCTTTTATTTATTTTTTTTCTAACATGCATGCTCTCCCTGCTTGAGGTATGGAGGGGGCACCAATGCTCTTCACGTACACAGGGCACCAAAATGAGTAGTAACGGCTCTGCTTTGGTGTGCTCACATGTGTCCTTCTCTGCGTTCAGCACCCCTGTCCTAAAAAAATCCTACATTGAACACTATCTAATCCTCTACAACTGCTAAGCTTTTCTTTGTGTGTGACCCACACCAATGAAGTGCCAGCTATACCTAACAGAAACCAACCAAATATCTGACTATGGCACATGTTTGAATCCCCTACAGGATGAGCATAATACAGAGAATGATGTACACTTGTATGTTGTTCTAATATTAATTATAATTGTAAGAGCATAGACTAAGAAGTAGGAGGAGCCAGGAATAGTAAGGGGAGGAGTCCTTGCCAGGAGCCAGATGCTGACGCTGAGTTGGGCCTGTGTGTTCTTTAAATGCCAGGGCCTATTTTTAGTCCCAGTCCGGCCCTGGCTAGAATGGAGCGCAGGACCATATATCAGGCAGCTAAACTGATGCTTTGCCATGTTAGCGCTCTGTGCACTAGCAGGAATAGGTGGTCTGGATACGACCTCTCTCATTGTACATGCCTCACATTGGCCAGGGCCACAGTCGCATGGAGGACGACGCTCTCTCTCTATGGGAGAGAGAGCGCCGTTTGACTGCATACCTTTCCTCAGTTATGCAGTCAAACCCCCAAAAGTGCAATTTTCGCGGGTTCAACCTCATTTCTCCTATGCACCAAGCTTCAGAAAGCAAAGCTTTTCGGAGCTTGGACCCGGTGGGCAAAGCCATCTATAGATGGTGTTGCCCAATAGAAGCCTATTGGTTTCTTTTTGCGTAGTGACGTGAAACGGATCCAATGGGATCCCTCCCAGCAACCCTGGTGGCGCGCATGTCGTACTGGGGAATTCTGGGTCATAAACCCGGAAGTCCCTCTATGATGAAGGACTGCTTTTATCGGGAGAGCTGTCCTTTGCGATCTTACTCGCAGATCTTCATCCATACCGGCGTGGCGGGATGCATCGCATGCAAAATGCGATGCTTGATGTATCCCGCCCTCTGTCTGATGAAGGATGATATAAATGTGTTTTTGTTTATGAAATGGAAAATAATGAAAGTAATGTATTGCACCTTGAATGCCATGCATACCTTTCATGCCATGGAAGAAAGTCCATTCATTGGATTATCTCCTTTCACAAATACTTTCAAATGAAGAAATAAAAAGCAATGAATATAAAAAAAAAGGATTTCCGAATCCTTTGAGAACATTTCAGCATCCAGGTGTCACTGTTGTTTTTGCTGTCAATACAAAATGTTTACATGTTATTACCATGAGGCAGTAGTTGACTACATATATATTTACATCGTCTCCATCCAACATTATGTCCAGTTACTCCAGGCAGCTACTGTATGTCGGCAGATCAACACTTGCTACCCATCACCAGTATTGAGGTTACTAGAATGTTAATGAGGTTATTGTGTGATGAAAGCTATCATGCTGGCAGTGATCGCGGTGAGTGACAAAATATGTGTGTCCCAGGGACCCACCACTTTAAAAAAATGGGGTCCTACCTGGCCATTTCTGGGTCCCATCATAATTTATGGTTTAGAGCTCCCCATATGCCTCTCAGACCTCCCCACATGCCACCACACATCCCCACATGCCTCTAAAATGCCCACCTGATACCCCCAACAGCATAAGATATCCCCACATGCCCCTTAAATGCATGTTTTAATGCCTCAATGATCTTTCAGGTAATATGACTTGTCTGTTCCCAAACCCCATAGTGTATAAGTAGGCTTACCATATCATTCCTTTAAACTGGGACACTCATGGATTACACAGGCTCATTAAAACCAGGTGAAATCCAGGCATGAAGTCAGCCAGCCACAGAACCTTTGTAATTAATTCATGAGTCCCGTTTTAGAGTGCTAGTATGGTTAGCCTATGAATAACGCTTTAGGTAATAATAGGCATATTTATCAAAGGATAAATGCCCAGCCTTTACATATTATACCGCACATTATGCCACACAGCATTGCCCGGCCTTTACACATTATGCCGCACATTAATGCCCTTTACACATTATGCCACACAGCAATGCCCGGCCTTTACACATTATGCTGAACATTAATGCCCTTTACACTTTATGCCACACAACAATGCCCAGCCTTTACACATTATGCCGCACATAAATGCCCTTTACACATTATGCCACACAGCAATGCCTGGCATTTACACATTATGCTGAACATTAAGGCCCTTTACACATTATGCCACACAGCAATGCCCAGCCTTTACACATTATGCCGCACATTAATGCCCTTTACACATTATGCCACACAGCAATGCCCGGCCTTTACACATTATGCTGAACATAAATGCCCTTTACACATTATGCCACATATTAATGCCCGGCCTTTACACATTTTGCCACACAGCCATGCCCGGCCTTTACACATTATGCCCCACATTATGCAATGCAGTAATACCCCTTACAAATGATTCTGCACATTAAGTCCACCTATGAATTGCCCCTAGTAGTAGTCCCCCTATGCATTGCCCCCAGTAGTAGTCCCCCTATGCATTGCCCCCAGTAATAGTCCCCCCCCATGCACTGCCCCCAGTAATAGTCCCCTCCTATGCATTGCCCCTAGTAATAGTCCCCCCCAATGCATTGCCCCCAGTAATAGTCCCCACCTATGCAGTGCCCCCAGTAATAGTCCCCACCTATGCAGTGCCCCCAGTAATAGTCCCCCCCTATGCAGTGCCCCCAGTAGTGGCCCACCTATTTGCCCTTTAGTGACCTGGGCCTATTGCCTGAATATATCCCACGGGCCTAGTGCCCAACAACCCTGGTGGTCTAGGGAGGGGTTAAATACCAGTGGCCCAAGGCCGCCTACCGGTACGGTGGAAGAGGCTGCGGGGGGGAGCTTCGTTAGCTCTTTTTGTTTCCACCCCCACAGTCCTCTCCGGTCCTCAGCTTCATTCTTCTGTCGCTGGCCTGTCCTGGCCAGCAGCACCGCCTCTTCCTTTCTTCTTCCTTGATCACGCCGTCTTCTGGCCTCTTGCGTGGCCGCCGGAACTGTTGCCGCAAAACTTTTCTCTTCGGGAAGTCTTCACTCCTCCCTTCCGCCGGCTTACTGAAGTTTCCCGCTCAGCGGCGTCTAATACAAGATGCCGAGAGTGGGCGGGGCTATGACGTCGTGAGCCGCGATTGGCTCGTCGCATCTGCCTCGTATTGGCTGCTGGACCGCGAGCCGTGTTTGGCTCACGGCCAGTGCCAAATAACTGCCGCTGCTTCTTGGCTTCCGGTCAGTGAGCTCCGCTTAGCTTGCGCACGGAGCCAAGCTTCTCCCGTCGCCACTTTACCACTGATGCTGGTGGAAGGGACCAGGCGGTCCCTTCACCGGGTACCCGCCGCGGCTGCTTACCCGGCGCTGGGAGCAAACACACTGTCACAGCGCCAGGCACGGATGTGTCCTGCAGGGGACACGTCTCCTCTGCCTGCCCCTGCAGCTGTGCCAATGCTGGGATCAGACACTTGATCCCAGCACGGCTTTCCACAGCAGCAGCCAATGAGAGTCTGTCTGACTCTCATTGGCTGCTATAATAGACAGCGTTGTGTCTTTCTCTGCAGGGGGGACACGCTATGCTGCAGCCAGCTGTCAGGGATTGGCCACAGCGCGTCCCCAGAGACCCAGCTACTTTTCAAAAGTGAGTCCCAGGTGCTCAATGCGTATATATAGCGCGTATTTGCGAACACTGTACAGATGACACCATCCACCAGTTTCTAGATCACAGGCATTATCATGTTTTCTATATACTTTATTGATGATAATACAAGTACATAAACATTTAATGTTCTGTATAAATTCCATAAATCAATATTAAAGTCCAAGAGATTTTACATTCCATGTGCTCCTGAGGTGTTTAAGAGTCCAGAGTACAATCTGATCCCAAGAGCTGACATATATTGCACTGACGTCCTGCTTTTCTCCATATGTCAGTGTGATATCTCTGCTGTGGATCTACGTGAAGAGTATTAAACATGTCTACTGGGTAAAAGAACAAGAAAAAAAAAACCATTAAACATGTCTAGAATACAAATATCACCCCCAAGGTTATATAGAAGCCTGAGCCTGCCTCATAGTGAGACTGGAGCTTTCACTGTTCAGTTACGTCTCATTTATTTCTTACCATAATTATCAGAATGAGGAGACATTAAGCAGTTGTTAGAGATGTGTCACTTCCTGGGTGGCATGTTGAAAAATGCGGTCAGACCTCCAAAAATGCCATTTTCGGAGGCTTGACCACAATTACCGTATGCAGCAAGTGCTTTCCGGAGATGGCATAGCCTAATAGCAGCCTATCTTATTGGAGTATTACATGAGAGGGATCCAGTAAGACCCTTCCAGTGTCCCCCGTGACTCAGGCAGACGGTTGCACATGCGCAGATGTACTCCCAGGGGGATTTCTAGGTTCCTGCACCGCAAAGGACAGCTCTTGTCGCCACAAGCGTCATGTGCTAAAATGTACATGTATACGGCGTTACTAAAGGCCGGTATGCATGCAATCATTGGCGGGATGTTTGAAGCTTTGTTTTATACTGACAGAGAGGTGCCTACAGATGACAGAAATGTGATTTAAAAAACTGTAAACTGCTTCGCTAATCCGTCAGAATGTTTTATGTAACATTAAGTCATAGGCCCTCATTCAGAGGTGCTTGCAAAATGCGAGCGGTCGCTCTGAATGTGGGCGGCCGCTTGGGTTTTGAAGTGCGGCCTCCTGGTCGCTAGCTAAGCTGTGGGTTACCACCCACAGCTTTAGCGACCGACCAGGTTGACGGTCGCAATGGTCAAGACCATCGCAACCATCGGGGCTTGCGACGAGACCCTAAGGTTGGGTCTCGGCAACCGCAAGCCGCAGGGAGCTTCCTGCTCTGATCGAGCAGGAAGCTCCCCACTGACATCACTGCTGATGTCAGTGCGGCCGCCCACAAAACGGCAGGCGTTCCTTAAGGAACACCTCCATTTTTGAAACCACCCCCCCGCCACGCCTACAAAAGGGGCGAGCTGTCGATCAACATTGATAGCCGGGTCGATCAATCTCTCTCGCTCCGGGGCTTGCGCACGAGCAGTGCGGCCGCTGCGCGTGCGCAGGGCCTAAACATCGACCCGCTTGCGAGCGCTTAGGTGCAGGTCTGAATGAGGTCCATAATCTTTTTCAGTGGTCATCTGTAGCCAGAACTACTGTATCACTGCTACATGACCAATGGAAACACGGTGAGAGAAACAGAGATAGATAAACACTAAATAGAGAGAGAAACAGAGATAGATAAACACTAGATAGAGAGAGAAACATGGAGTCTCATTTTTGTCACCGGATTTCCCATAGAATTACTGTAATCCACATGTTATTCAGGCACATAAGTACCTTAGAAATGTCAGAGTTCAGGTTACTGACCAGGGAGACAGAAAACTCTCAATAGATGAAGTGATGGAATGATTAATAAATGACACTAATTATTATGTAAGACGGATCCTACGTCACAGTAAGCAGTTATACATGAGAGTGGAACATGATTTGTTGTTGAATTCAATGGCATATCTGTAATAGGTGCAGAGAGTGCAGTGCACACGGACCATGGGTCACAGGGAACCCCATACCGCACACCCTGCACCCATGAGAGATACACCAGAGCAGGGCCGAAACTAGGGTGGTGCGGCCGGTGCCACCGCACAGAGAGCAACGGCCCTGAGGGTGGAACACCGTCCGCCCACCTCATTTTCTCTCTAGTCTCTGCTGGCGCTGGGCGGCCGCTGCTGCTTAAAGCGCAATGTGTGCCCGAGGCACCCAGCAGGAGGACAGTTAACAGCTGCCCCCCCCTTCATGTGACAGAATGTGAGTCTCCGGCGCCGCCTCCCGAATCCCGGCAAGTGCAACCAGCCCTGTATCTGGAAATAAGTAAGCGGCTGGCGCTGGACTAATATAGCTATATACCTTGGCAATCTGCAGCCTCCATAATGGGGCAATTACCAATCCCCAAAAAAGGAACTAAATAAATATAGAAAATAGAGGTGCTGATGGTCCAAACAAATTTATTTAAAACACAATTTGAATTTTAATTATAAAAATATCATTGCTGACCGGCACAATTCAGATCATATAATCCACATAAAATTACAAAAATGATACGGTTACATAGATGGTACACATTTTCAATTTTAAATTTAACACAGCCTCAATATACCATTTAATTAATCTCTGTTCATAAAACAGTTTAGCAACACTATTGATAACATGATATCACCTATAAAACAGATTCAGCTCAATCTATGGCACTAGTGTCTAGAACCGTATATTATACATATAGTTTTAACTATCACTTACAAAAATAGGCAGTATTAATCTCTACTTAGTATGCTTTTCAATCAAGTTATAATACTGACAGTAATGCATTTAATAACAAAACTCGCAAATGATGTTATTCTGTATCCATTTGTACAAGTGACTTTTCACGTTTGCCACAAACAATGTTACTCCAGCTGGTCAGTTCTTAATTAAGTTGTAGCACAAAAGAATCCACAATATTATAGTTAGATGTTGTTATGAATCCATAGAAAAAAAGGAATAGTTTCCACATTTATCTATCAGCACTTATCTCCCCGTTGTTCAGTCTTTTAGTTGGAATGTATATAGAAAGAGACAGTGAAAAAGTTCCACTATATTATATTCAATTGCCGTTAATTAGTATCCCAGCAACTTACTGCCCTTTAGTAATCCGTCCTCGACATGTGGATCTTGTATAAGCGCTTTTAGGATCCAGTAATCCAGTCCGCCGTGTGTCTGTAAGTAATCACAAATCCTTATCCTCCCAGCTGCTGGCATCGTCCCCAGTGTGCAGCTATATCCCGATAAGTATACTCAGACTACCACGATGTAGGACAGTGTCCCGGCTCACAGCACTTGTAGTTTGGAGCTGGTATCCTTAACGCGTCTCCCCGCCTACTATCACGTCAGCAGCTTCCTCAGAAGGGGATTGGTAATTACCCAAATATAGAGGCTGCAGATTGCCAAGGCATACAACTATATTAGTCCAGCGCCAGCCGTTTACTTTTTGTGATTACTTACAGACACACGGCGGACTGGATTATTGGATCCTGAAAGCGCTTATACAGGATCCACATGTCGAGGACGGATTACTAAAGGGCAGTAAGTTGCTGGGATACTAATTAACGGCAATTGAATATAATATAGTGGAACTTTTTCACTGTCTCTTTCTATATACATTCCAACTAAAAGACTGAACAACGGGGAGATAAGTGCTGATAGATAAATGTGGAAACTATTCCTTTTTTCTATGGATTCATAACAACATCTAATTATAATATTGTGGATTCTTTTGTGCTACAACTTAATTAAGAACTGACCAGCTGGAGTAACATTGTTTGTGGCAAACGTGAAAAGTCACTTGTACAAATGGATACAGAATAACATAATTTGCGAGTTTTGTTATTAAATGCATTACTGTCAGTATTATAACTTGATTGAAAAGCATACTAAGTAGAGATTAATACTGCCTATTTTTGTAAGTGATAGTTAAAACTATATGTATAATATACAGTTCTAGACACTAGTGCCATAGATAGCTACCCCAGCCGATGAGGGACAGAACAGGGACGACAGTGATCCTTCTCAGCTGGCTATTTAATTTTTTCCTTGGAGGCCAATGTGATTTATTTATTTTTTTTATTGGTTTTTGTGATTTTTTTTTTTTTGTCTGTGGGGGCCAATGTGTGTGTTTGTTTAATTTCTGTGGGGCCCAGTGTGTTTGTTTTTATTCTGTGGGGGCCAATGTCTGTTCTTTTTCCTGTGGGGAGCTAATTTGTGAGTGTTTTTTCCGTGGGGTCCAATGTGTGTTTTTTTTTTCCGTGAGGTACTGATGTGCCTTAGTAATTTTAAGATCTCGTTTGGTGTGCCGCAATTTGAAAAAGATTGAAAATCACTGTCTCAGAGGCATGTGTTTATATGAACACATGTATAAATCCTGCCATGGTGTTACATTGAGAATGTACAGATCACTTTGCACAATGGATAAAGACATTGGGGGAGATGTATTAAACCTCGGCGAGAGATAAAGTAACAAAACCAATCGGCTTCTTACTGTCATTTTTTGAAACGCAGCCTGTAAAAATGACAGAAGCCGATTGGCTGGTACTTTAACTTTCGCCACTTTATCTCTCTCCAAGGTTTGATACATATCCCCCATTGACTGACAGTGACTGAAAATAGGGCTAGATTTTTAAAAATAAAAAAAACATACAAGAGAGAAACATCTTTGTAAATATGATGCATTCATTGGCGATATATGTTTAAAATATAGCATCATAGAAGTAGCTAATGCTGCCATTCGCAGGTGGTTATGGATATTCACTGTGGAAGTTTGTCACAATGAACAAAAATAATTGCACAGGGATGACAAAGCAGAGAATATGTACAGTTAACATATTTGGGGAAAGATGTAACTATGTCTAGAACAATAAATATCCGTGTAACCTGCTTTATACACAGAGACATTGCACTATATGTGTTTGCATTGTATTATACGATGACCTGCAGATTTTCTGATATATAAATGTTGTTTTACAGATTATTCCTTTATTGACTTCCAGCCTTTACACAATTCAGAACGATGAAGGTTTTCTGTGGGCGGGTGAACCCCACAACAGGGGCGGTGGACTGGGTGGAGGAGGATGAGAATTATGATTATCACCAAGAGATTGCCCGGTTAGTGCTTGTGCCTTATATTGATATTTAAGGATTTTGCTAGCTACTAAATCCTTTTTCCAAATAGTTGGTCAAACTCAGAACTCAGGGGCTGATTCAGCCAGTGAGAGATCGCACGGAGCCGGCCGACTCTGCACATGCGTATGCGTCGCAATGCACGTGCGGGAACCAGAGAGGAAGGAGACCCCTCCGATGATGATTGACAGGAAGTACCGTTTGTGGATGGGGGGGTGTGGCGTGCCTGTGCGTTCGAACGCTGTTACAGGGGCAGTGCGGCGCCAGATGACTCGATGCACGCGGGAAGTGGCCAAAATCCTGCGCTAGGTCAGTGCATCTGGGTCCGATGGTTCTCGATGTTACCGATGTTTGCTCTATCCTGTGTACTGAGCATTGAGTAAAGGGAGATGGGCGGCACTGTGTACTGCTGGGCGACTGCATCCTTGTGCTGCGGATGGCGTGCGTATGCATTGATTAGCATATACACGCAGCGTGCGATCTCTCACATGGGTCCCTTGCTGAATCAGGCACTCAATGTGAATCGTAATTGTATAATTAATAAGGAGGGGTCTGGACGATAAAATCTTTTTTGTAATTATAGCTGTTGGCACTGATGACCTGCATACTAAACTCACAGAAAGGCAGGATTTACATTCAGTCGCCCAATCTGTAGGGATTATAGGGATTTAGGCCCTCATTCAGAGCCGCACGTTAACAACAGTACGCTCGTTGCGCTCCGATGTTGACTAACCGCGCATGCGTCGGTGTTACACTGCGCATGTGCGTACGGCAGATTGCGAGTTTTTTTTCTCTCGTTCCTAAAATAGCGTACAGGAAGTGACATGTCAAATGTGATTGACAGAACAGGGCGTTTTTGGGTGTTGACGGGGGTGGAGATGAAAAAACGCAGGCGTGGCGAGGCGTTTTTGGGGCGTACATACATTAGCAGATGCGAACGTCAAATGTGTTCGGACCGTCTCATACGTCACTGGAACATCCGCTTTCCCTTCAAAATGCTCGCACAGCTTAGGGTCAGGATTACTCGACCACATTGGCGATGGCCTTCTCCTCCGTCCCGGGACTCAAGGATGGTGCTGCGATTAATCGCGGCTGGTCAGTAAAGTAATTAGTGTTGGATTGAAAACCGGCTTGGTATGTGTTTGGAAAGCAGTTTATTGGGATAGCACAAAAGCGTACGCAGGTGGAAATCAGAGCTGCTAATGTCATGATTACACAATCAATTAGCGTACATTTTTGGTGTTTTATTTTGGCCACAATTTGTTGGTTATGGCCTATTGTAACAATAATGTCATCATGTTTTAATTAGCTCCCCTTTTTTTTGGTTTACTGTGGAATTTGCATCGCTATGTGATTTTTAAAACGTTCCTTAAAGAGGCCTTTTTTTTTTTTTAAGAGGGTCAGTTTTTGCCTTTAGGGCCAGGATTAAATGTAACCCATTTGTACAATAATGTCACAATACAATGTCAGTTTTTTCTTTTAAATTTATTGTTTAAACACAAACAAATTGGCCTAATATTTTGTTGCCTTTTTTTTGTGGCAAAGATATTTGTTAAAAAAAAAAAAAAGCCATAACTGGTAACATAAACGTAAATACCAAATTTAAAAAAATTTCACAAGAAAGGAGAGGGAAGTTTTGACCAGAAAGGAATATGAGCCAAGCACAGAAGGAGTGTGGGAAAAGTCGCCATTGCTGTCACCGTTTTCTCGCCCGTTTGGCTGGGTGAGGGTGGGCGCCAGACCGGGTCCGGGATGCCATCGGGCTGGCCTGTCCAGAGGCAGATGTTGTGGCCTCTGGACTAGGCACAGGGCTAGGCACATTTGGAGGATTGGCTGATGTTGTGCCAGAGGTGGAGGATCCGGATGTTCCGGCAGGAAGGGAGGTCGGCTCCACCATGTGCTGGCGAACGAGCTGCTCCAGGGCATCGGCGATGCGGATGTTGGCCCTGGTATTTTCCGCCAGGGCCTGAGCAATGGTCACGTTGGCCGCAGCATTTTGCTCCAGGGCCTCAGCCACCCGTATCAGACTGGCGTCCATCCTCTGCAGAATCTCCGTATGGAAATCCGATTTAAAATTGAGTTCTGTGAGGAGGCCCACTGCCTGCGAGGGGGCACGCCCTGGACTGGCTTCTGCAGGGTCCTCAGCCGGATGTACTGGTTCCTCCCCTGCAGAGCCAGCAGAAATTCTGCGGCCAAGGCTCCCCTCTGGAGCAGACTCATCCGCCTCTGTCTCTGTTAGGAAAAATGCAAAAAGACTCACATTAGAATCTACATATTGGCACAATAGCATTTCAGAGTTGGTGACATCACAAGACTTACCTTGGCCAACATGAGGAGCCGCAAAGTCTGGCATGTCCGTATCCATGTTGGACACGCCAAACACCTCCACAGCCTGCACACACCCCTGTGCCAGCTCTTCTAAGTCTGTCAACTCCAATGACACAGGGGTGGGACCCCCACCTGTCCCCCTTGCATGCCTAGCCCTGTCGGCAAGTTTTTGCTTGAGACGATATTTGAAGTCTGCCCATCTGTGGAATGAAATTGGAACCATTATCCTTTTTTTTACAATGGGGTTTGTTTATAGGATGGGAAAGTGTTTACTTACCGCCGTTTGACATCCCGGGCTAGACGGACATAATCACCCACCCTATTGACAGCAACGGTGACCTCCTCCCACATTCTCCACTTCTGGCTTTGGCTCATATTCCTGGCTGCCTGGGGCAGGATGTCAACGCACTTCTGGATCAAAACCTCCATCTCCTTGCTTGTGAAATGTGGCTGCCTTTTTTTTTTGGCAGCTTTGGCGGGTTGACTGGGGCCAGCAGTCTCTTCCATGTCATCCTCCTCACCTATTTGGGTAAATATGCAGATTTAGCCACTTCACAACTTGCACAATATTATGTTTTAAAAGAATCATTGAGACAAAATGCATGAAGGCCTTACCGCCGGATTTTTGCCCATTGTTTCCCTGGTCTGAAGCCATGTCTCTGCTTCCAGAATGAAATCAACCAGAAATTAAATGTGATTTTGTGACGTATTTATACATGCGTCCTTAGTTTGCGGCCGCATCATTGATTGTGCGTCCCTATGATTCATCCTTAATTTGTGCGGGAAAATAAACACTATTTATGGCTTGGTGTGTGTGGAGTCGAGGTTGCGTTGTTGGATTGTTGGCGGTTAAGTTGGTTGGATTTGGTTGTTTGCGGTTGGAGGACTTGGCGGTGTTTGTATTTTTTTGGTTTTGCTACAGTTGTTTTGGTTTTCCGTTCGCATTGTTTTGGTTTATTTTTTGCCATCGTTTCCTGATTTGGTAAGTTTTGTGCAGTCTAATTTGTGGCCAATTGGTGTCTACTTCTTGTTTTTTGTTTTATATATTTATTTTTACACTAATTTCATCTATTTTAGTTTGTTTTGGCTTTCGGACCCAAAGACCTTTTTGTTGGAAATCTTATATATTCGATTTTGGTAAGTCCATTATTTTTCTTGCATTTGCGAACTAATTAACGCATTTTTGACTGTTGGTGTAGTGACTTGCATTTGCGAACTAATTGACGCATTTTTCGAGGCTTATTCATCATGTAAACCAGTTTTTCTTTTCCCTTTTCCATTTTTGGGGTCCATTTGACCCCTATTTGACGTACGGTGTGCAATGTCGTTTTCATCGATGGCCAAATGTGTGTTTCGCCTATTTTATGTGTTGGCTTGCACCAATTTCACAAACATAAAATCACCCTCTAAATTTTTGATGTCTCATTTTTGGCTTTTTTACAGTTTATACGTATCATGACAATACCCCGGCATGTAAGCAGCTATGGATGGTATCATAAAGCTAAGTTGTTTTTTGTTACTTTTGGGGTGGCTCAAAAGCCTTACATTGTAAACTTTGAATTTCAGGTAGATCTGGGGCGAATTGTTCTGGCCCTGCTCCCGGAAGACGACCAACCTCAAACTCGTCCCAGGCGTAGGCATCGTAGGCATGCAAGGCCCCAGATATTTCGAACACGTGTCACCCTTTTTGGAATGCCCGATGATGAGGTTTTAAGACGCTACCGTCTACCTCCCAAAATCATCATAGACACTCTCTCATTAATAGAAAGTGATCTTGAGCGGCAAATTGACAGTCCAACAGCAATACCACCACTGACGCAATTTATGGCGGTGTTACATTTCTGTGCCTCAGGATCGTTTCAAACAACGGTGGGAATAGTGGCGGGCATCTCCCAATCCTCCTTTTCCCGGATCCTGAGGGCAGTGATGGAGGCACTTTTCAAGCACCTCCATCATTTTATTCAAATGCCTTTGGATATGGGTGCCCTTAGTGTGGCCAAGGCCAATTTTTACCAAATAGCTGGCTTCCCACACATCATAGGGGTTGTGGATGGTACTCACATACCACTTCAGCCTCCAGCACGGCTGGAGGCAATATTTAGAAACCGTAAACACTATCACTCCCTGAATGTAATGGTGGTATGTGATGCCTCCCTCCAGATCCTGTCCCTGAATGCTAAATTACCAGGAAGTGCTCATGACTCCTTCGTCATCCGGCAATCAGGGATATGGCAGAAATTAACCAACCTACAAGCTGGTGATGCGTGGCTTCTGGGTAAGTGGAGACCTTTAGTACATAACAATGTTAAGCTTGATACACAGTGTTCCTGATGTTGTCTATTTTTTTTCACAGGAGACAGTGGATACCCTTGCATGTCCTGGCTGCTCACTCCTTATTTGGCTCCCACACCAGGGCCACAAAGTGCGTATAATTCCGCACTTACAGCCACCAGGCAAGTGGTGGAGCGCTGTATCGGCCTTTTAAAAGGCCGATTCAGATGCCTCCACCGCTCTGGTGGCGAGCTCATGTATGTGCCGGATATGGTGTCTAAAATTGTGGTCCTGTGTGGGATATTTCACAACATTGCCATAAGGAGTGGTGTCCCAATGCAGCCAGAGGATGCCTTACCTGAGGATGGCCCCCCCGAGGTTGGTCGGAGGTCAGTATGGGGGGGGGCCATACGCGATGATGTGGTGGCCAGATTTTTTAGGTAAGTTGTAACAAAACTACAGTGTTTATACCTAATGTGTTTGTGTTTGTTTGCGAACATCTAATTTTGTGGTTTTTTTCTCACCATCTTCTGTTTGTTCACATAATCTTTGGCACTCCAACGCTCACTACTTCCTGCTACCCTTACCAAACCTGGATATGGTCCTTTTGGGCATATATTCTGGAACCCATATTGCAACGCCATGTTTGTGGAATCATGTTGGCATGGTCCTTCGTCAACCAGTTCTTGATTTTTTGTTTTTATTTAATTATTTCTTGGTATGTGTTGTATTTGAATTTATCACTGTGTTCTTTTTTTGGGAGTGACCACTTTGTTTTCTCTGTTATGTTGTGAATAAATGTTTGGAGAGTGAAATGGTCTTCCTTTTTTGGGACGTTAACAGCAAGTGTAACCAGGTTAACACAAGTTACATTTGACTAAGGGGTAATCCAGTACTGACGCCAGTTGAGCTAAACTGAAATATGTTTTCAGCTTCCCAACCCACACCAAAAGGAAGCCTGGGCCAACCTTGGGATTTGTAAGATTGGCCTAAGCAGCTTGCGCACCAACTAGGAACCTGTAAAATGTAGAAATATTTAATTGACACTACACCCAAAAAGGGAAATGACATTGTTACTGTTATGTGTTTCTTGTGTCTGTTTGACATACAAAGACAAAACACAATCTAACTTTTAAAAAAGGGAAATCCTTGCAGGAACAGTCTACTTATGTCATGCTAAACTATCTTGGTTTTGGATGTAAAAAATGAGCCAGAACGTATATTTGTCTGAATAAATTTATTTTGAAACGTTAACAAAAATAAAAAAACTACTGGCGAAGGAGGCCAGACAGCTGGTCGAGGGCCACCAGAATGCCAATTACATGTTGGCGCATCTGGCCAACACAATCCGCCACCTCTTGCCGACGCCTCTGTTCCTCTGTGGGTGAGAAAAGTGTGTGGGTTAATACAACAATAGGGAATCCACATTAAAAAAACAAAAACACAACGAAATCACTCCTAAACCTAAAAAAAAAAAAAAAAAAGGGGGTGGTGCCAAAAATACAAGGCCTATGTACAAATTCCCACAGGTGTGATATGTGTATGTTGAAATCACCAGGAAGAGGTAAAGGCAAACTGCAAAATCACCAAAAGTCAAGCCACAAAAACACGAAGAAAGGCACGACACATGATTACATACAAACAGTTTGTGCTTTAAAAAAAAAAAAAAAAAAACATACCGGGAGCCAAAACGGGAGCTCCGGAAATGCCTCCATGATCCTCCTCGGAGGATCCGTCATTCCCCAAAGAATGGGGAGGAGTTATGATGGACTCCGGGGAGGGGGTAATTGGAAGAGGGGTGGGTGGAGGAGAGGGGGAAGTGGGACGGAGGGGAAGGAGGCCCGATATTTCCGGGAGAGGGTCTGGGAAGGATGGGGAGGAGTGGGGAATAGGGGAAAGATTTGGGGTGGAGTGTTGGCTGGGGGTTGGGGATAGTGGGCGGGAACGCCGTCTGGACGGACGGTGACGGCGGAGTCTTGGCTGTCCCCCTAAAATATGTCAAAGAAATTGCGGTTAGTTTATGGACAAATCCGGGGACCAAAACTAAAAAAAAAAAAAAAAACCAAAAAAGAAGCCAAATAGGAGTAGAATGAATAAATCAGAAATAGAGGGAAAACATGCACACGCAGATATGAGTACAAATAAGAAATAGGACAGACAGGAAAACATGCACACGCAGATATGAGTACAAATAAGAAATAGGACAGACAGGAAAACATGCACACGCAGATATGAGTACAAATAATAAATAGGACAGACAGGAAAACATGCACACGCAGATATGAGTACAAATAAGAAATAGGACAGACAGGAAAACATGCACACGCAGTTTGCCCCACAAACACAAACATTAAAACCACAATACATAACACTTACTTTCCAGGATCTGCATGCGAAAGCATGCCAGCAAGCGGGGCGTTCGCCGTTGCAGGTCGGACCACCTGCGCTCCAGCTGCCCGATGTTGCGGCGTGAGCCGAAGGACCGCAGGCGGGACCGTGCCTCCGCATACGCGGAGCGCTTCTGCCGGTTGGTCATGGGTTGAGGTTGGCTGGTGATCCGGCGATCCATGACCTCCGTAAGCACCAGCAGCTCGCGCCTGGTGAATGCGGAGGCTCTCATGATGGCAATGGTGTTTTTCTTAAAAATCATTTTTGATAAAGTGTGTAAAAATTTTCTGATTGGCTAATGTATTTTGGAAATTAACAGGAGCAATTTTATTGGTTAGTGTATGAGTCATGTGTTCGACAGGGCCAGAAATCTCTTGAGAGTTATGATAGGCTTGATGCAGTGACATGCGTAAGCAAATTTAAATAAAGAAATGAACCCAGGGAAATATGCGGGGATCCACAGCAATAGAACAATTGATTAATTGTGGTTCACATGTTTTTTGAACAATAAAAGCGAATGTTTCATCCGTACGTATTCTGCGGGTAAACACAAACACGGACAAGAGTAAAGTTTCTTGCATTGTGTTGAAAAAAAAAAAACAATTAAGCTAATTGATACATTGATTGGCATGATACGATTGATGGAGGTAGGCAGAATAAAGGAGCAGGTAATCGACATCTGACAAGGCCACTTCCTGTTTATACTTGTGCGTGCGTTCCTTTCAAGCCATTTCGGGAATGTACGCTCGCTATTTCGTACGCTCGTTAGTTAGAGGAGGGGTCGTCAGAGTTTAGGGAGGAATTTTAGATGCGAACGAAAATACGAGCGAGCCATTGAATTTAAATATTTTTGTACGTACGCCTAACGTACGTGCGCCCGCTTGCGAGTGGGTCTGAATGAGGGCCTTAGCTCTAAACTGTATTTTTATTTTTTTATTTCAATAATAACAAATTGAAGTTTCTACTATCCAGCAACTACACCAACTCCACATTTCGGGCAGAGATGCCTGGATATAAAAATGTTATCTTCTGAAAGTTGTTAATGTCATTATCATGATTTGTTATCAAGATTTGGTCAACCCCTAAGCTAAAAATTCTTAGGGGTCAATCCTATTGGGTGTGAATTGTGAGTAGCGAGTTTGTTTCTTGAAACTCGCCCACTTCGCAGCAAAGCGCGCTCCCGAGAATTCTCCAATCCACTCAAAAATGCGTATTCACAGTACTCGCAGCGGAGGGGTGCAAATTGACTGACAAATGAGATTTGCGAGAAATGCATGAAAATGTGGGGAGACCATCCTGGACCCCCCAAAATGGATAATTTCATTAGCAGGACCGTATAGAAGGCTGTTTGTGGGCATTAGGAAGGTAATGTAGGTTTTGAAATGGTGTCAAATGGCTGATTTGTGTGTTATTTTTTAAATGCAAGAAAATTATAAAAAAAAAATATTTTTTAGTTTAATCTCAAACGAATTGAACAAAAAATGCAAAAAAAAAGTAGGAAAAAGGGTGATTTTGGGGTACTTTGAGGGCACCTTGAAAAATGTAAAATAAAATTATAAAAACAATTATTTTTCAACTTAAAAATTATTGTAATTAAATTTGGGGTGCCTAAACTAAAGAAAAAGTTGATTTTGGGGTCATTTGAGGACATTTTTTTTGACCCCCCCCCCAACAAAAAAATTACATGTCATTTTTGGATGAATTAAGCTAATTGGAAACTTCCAAATGCCTAATTAGTCATTAGGGGGGTGTCCAAGGGGTTCAGCACAGTATCCCAACATTTTAACCTTAAAATAAAGATTTTCCTTGCCATCTCTCACCCTCAGGGAGAGTTGCGAATTCAGTCTGACTGATTCAGTAAAATTAATTCGCTATGCCAATTTGAAGTGCAAATAGCAACTCGCAATTCGCACTTAATAGGATTGACCCATTGATATCCACCCAAATGGATTGTTGTAATGGCTGTGTCTTTAATAATATATAATAATGGATAATTGCCACCTACAATAGATCAGACTTACTAACTAAGGATCCCAGGGAGCAGCCACATTCAAGCATTACAGGTAGATAGGTTGTTATTTATAGATTTTATCCTAAAAACAAAAGAACAGACGTGATGCTTTCTCCTGGTAGTGGGCTCCTGTTTTCTTATATGTTCCAACTGTCTGTAAACAGTATTTTGTACTAATAAAAAGAAAAAAATGTTTTACATAAAGCACAAGTATATTCCTGAGCTTCTTAATAATCCTCACTGAAAGAAAAACATACAACCATGTCTGTATGTGAAACCTTTCATCCTTTGTATTGCGTTTTTATTATTGTGAAGATTAGGAGGCTTCCTTTGATTTAAAATGTAAATGAAAATGAATTGGGTATATTATTGTTGTGGTGTGCTATCTTGTCACCTACTTTATAGCTAGCTTTGTATTATGCTTTGCACATTCGTGTCATGGACCATGAGTGGGCGTGGCTATGTGAAGGATGGCTCTAACTGTGGTTCAGCAAATCATACATGTGCATATATTTAGTACATTCAACATGCAGGCTAGCTTTTCTGAAACAACCTCAAATTCTTAACCAGATTCTATTATTTCTTTCTTTTTTTCTTTCTTAAAAATTTCCTACAGATCATCATATGCTGATATGTTACATGACAAGGACCGCGTAAGTATAAAAAGTATTTTAAGTGATCATAAGTATCACATTTATTTGATTTCTTATTGATACCTACATTTGTGCCAGGAATACAGCCCTGGTTGGTATCCAACTTGCTGCAAGTTACAACAGTAGATAACAAACTACCAGATGAACTCAGTATTGCCCCGGTGCGTGGCCAGCTGCATGAGAAGCAGCTTTCCTGGTGTGCCTTACTTCTGTTACTTTGTGCCGCTAGTTAGTAATGGAGAGAATTTACACTGCTTGGTTTGACCTGGTGTTATAGTGAGAATTGGTATGATTTCCCGGCGGTCAAAAGACCAACAACGGCATCCCGATGGTGAAGATCCCGACAGTATACCTACCTTGTTCCGTTCTTTCCCTAACCCTCCCTTCTTGTACCCTAACTCTCCCATCCCCGCACCCTAACCCTCCCTGTCAGTGCCTAAGCCTAACCCTCCCTACTTGATGACTAAACCTAACCAAACCTGGCGTGGGGCTAATGATGTGCGTCGGTATTTCAACGCCTATCTTTAGTCTCAAGTCGGGCTTCCGACAGCCGGCATCCTGGGGCGTCGGCAAGCTAACTACATCCCGTTATAGTGCATACATGAACTGGGTTCAGGCATGTGCACAGAGAGAGGAGTAGGCATCTGAAAGGATCCTTCTTTGCAACTCGGACCTCCTTCTCATGGGAAGGTTCAGGGCTCCGGGAACTAACACCATCTGAAGATGCCGTCAGTCAGTTTCTGTATTCAAACTCCTTCAGAGTTTGATGAATGTAGGTTCCCAAACTATCAGTTTATATTTTATATTTAGATATCAGTGCTACCTCCTACGTTGCAGCAATGCTGAATGAGTACAATGAAAAAAACATGCAAAACTGCTGTTTCCCCATGTATCACAGATCTGTTCAGCTTTATGATTAGGCCCCTTATTCTTCTGATCCACCAGGAACATTTTCTAAAACAGCAGATTTAATTGAGAGAAACCGCAACAGTGTCTCCACCAAGCTATAGGAAAACAAAGCATATAAACTTCCAATGTGTTTGTCAGTTTTTGTGAAGAACCTTATATAACCACTTAACCGATGTTTTCCAAAAACAAAATCATAGGTTTTTTTGGGGTGTTTGCTAATGTGGTGCTATAATCACACAATGGACTGTGTGATCACTGATGGTACAATAAAACATACTACGTATATCTTTTTTTTATTACTATTGCCCTGCCTGCAACTGTGTAACAAAATGTTTCTCTCTCTCTCTGTCAACTTCTCTGATGACTTTACAGTCCTGTGAAAAGACAGTAGCATGAGGGGGTGGGGGAGGGTCATTCCTATTAGGATTGCTGGTGATACCCTAAAGGGGCAGAGTCTTGGAGGTGGAGCAGTGACATTGGTGGGCTCGCCGGCTGCAGTAACCCAAAGGTGGGGGCAATGTTATGGCCCTCTGTACCTGTCTGGGTAGATGGTGAGTGACTGGAGGGGGGAGGAGCAGAACCTGCGGGAGTCCCACTTAGATCGCTGGCTGCCAGATGATATGATTCTGTGAGCCGCGGGTGATCTATGATGGCGTGGAGAGAGGTGACGTGAGTGACTGGAGGAGGAGGAGCCGGGAAACCCAGTGAGATTGGCTGCTGCCAGGTGATTGGCTTGTGGCAGCTGCGGATGAGCTATTACTTCTGTGGCACGCCCGGGGAGGTGTGAGTTACTGGCAGGGGAGTAGCAGATGCCAGGAGAGCCAGTAAGATTGATGGCTGCTGGATGATTAGCTTCCGCCAGCCGCTGGTGGGCTTTTCTGACTGGTCGCATCTGATGCGACCACGCCAGGCAAGTGGTTAATGATTTAAAAAAGTTACCAGATTTATTTTCATAGATACGTTTATATATGTTTTAATGATCAAGAATATCCTGTATTCTGTTGTGTAATTGTTGCCATTGATCTTTGTCTTTGCAGAATGAGAAGTATTACCAAGGCATCCGTGCAGCTGTGAAGAGGGTGAAGGAAAGAGGGGATGAGGCCATTGTTTTAGACATTGGGACAGGGACTGGGCTCCTGTCTATGATGGCTGTCACAGCTGGTGCAGACTATTGCTATGCCATTGAGGTGAACCCTCCCTCCTCATTCATATAATGCTCCCCATTACCGGAGTGTGCTTTTCTGAAGTGCATTTAGTTTTTTTGTATTGAGTCCGGATTTCCCATTTGCCAGCTTGTCACATGAACATTCAATAAGCACAGGAGAAAAAAGGGGCCTATAACTTGGTGCACTTATCCCCTATAAACAAACAAATATATATTTATCCATGTAATGATGAATTGAAATAAAATATAACTTTTATTGTATATCTTTAAAATAATGGCAAAATATTAAAATGATGTTGTGCAAATAAATAATACATACAGTGATATTATTAAAATTATTTTCCACTAAGGAAAAAGTGCCGTAACATTACTAGCAAATTATAAGGGTTCTACCATTTATTGAGGAGATATTTAATTGATTCTCACAGTCTGGTAGATGAAGGGTTAATTATTACCCTTTATGTGAATGTATCATATATCAGTGTACAATTATAAACTGACATTTAGTATCACTATCTTGATTATCCTGACTATTAGGTGGATTTTATTTCCAACTCTCTGTAGTAAGTTCAGGATTTATAATTGTTACTGTGTAGTTAATGATCCCAGACACTGGGCAAAATTTACTAAGCGGCAGTTTGACGGCGGGTTCTATTCTATTCTAAACCCTGGGGGTTTGGTGGCGGTCATGCAGCGGTTTCTAAATGACTGTGGTTTGGCAGTGGTTTTGCTATCTGCAGATTTACTAAGGCCAAAACCGCTGCAAAACTGCCATCAAAACACCCCCCGGGGTTTAGAACAGAATAGAACCCGCCACCAAACCCCCGGGGTTTAGAATAGAATAGAACCCGCCACCAAACCGCCGGGGTTTCGAATAGAATAGAACCCGCCGTCAAACCGCTGCTTAGTAAATTTTGCCCACTGAGTCTAATAATTCAGATACATTGTATGTATTTCGCCATTATTTAAAGATATACAATAACAGTTATATTTTATTTCAATTCATCATTACATGGATAAATATATATTTGTTTGTTTATAGGGGATAAGTGCACCAAGTTATAGACCCCTTTTTTCTCTCCTGTGTTTATTGAAGTAACTATTTAAAGGGGCATTGGTAGCGCTCCTGTATGACATCAGGATCCGTTGACGGGTATATCAAATAATAACATATATAATAACGGTAATTATCCCCCTTACACCACTTATATAAATTTTTATTTCTCTATCACATGAACATTGCAAGATCATGTGATATGAGTGGAAACATTGAAGTTCATTCACCATCCTGGCAAATGACTTACCCTTGTTGTTATTTTGCCAGGTTTTCAAGCCGATGGCGGACGCGGCAGTAAGAATAGTGCAGTCCAACGGCTTCAGTGACAAGATCAAAGTAATTAACAAGCATTCAACAGAGGTGACGGTGGGACCAGGTGAGAACATGACACATATTTCAGCTCTGTCATTTAAAGGACCACTAAACCCCAAACAATTATATTTTCATATATGAACCCTGAAAAGCGTAACCTCTCCACTCATTGGCCAGCTGAAACTCCTCCCAAATATTTAGGATCATGTCTTAATGGCATCTGATATAGTCGAAAAGCTGATACTGTAACCTTTTACGTTACATCACCAACCCTGCCCCTCAGTATGAATTAGTCAGTACACCCACTGCATGTCTGCACACCAGTCACGCTGTGCATGGTGTGTTATGAAAACTTCTCTTTCCTGTCATGGGATCCTGTTGGAGAGTGACAGAGAGTATGTTGGACTTATTTCAGTTTGGACACCTCCCTCCCACATCTAAATCTCTCTGCATGTATTAAATCTGCCCCACCTGCAGCGTAACATGGTTTTGTCCAGCTGCACAGTTAAGCTGAGTACGTACTTGACCGACGAGCACTCGTTCCGACATCAGAACGAATGCCCTTGAATGGGGATTGCCCGTACACACTGGAAACGTTAATGAACGACAGAACGATCACTGTTCCGTCCTTTATTATCTTACTACAGGTCGCTAGCGATATCGCCAGGTTTGATGTGCAGCACATCAAACCTCGCGAACGTCGATGGTGACCGCGGGAGCGCGCAATCGCCCGTACACACTGAGTGTTGTAGGCGATTTGACGTTGTGAAACGGCAAATCGACCCGTCATTGCTCCAATGTGTAACCCGACTTTACTCTCTCTTTTGCTATACTCAGCATCAGGCCCATATTGTGGTGACACAAAGGTATTGTGACACAAAATGTGTCCTGTTGTTAACCGCTAAAGCCATTTTGTAGGCTGAACCAATATTCATACGAATAATTTTATGTCCCAGGACTGCCAGTAACGTTACTGGTTCTTCGTTACATGATAGGTTGTATGCTAATGAATGTGGGTACAATCTTCAGAATGTCTGCCTCCTCTGTGTGTATCCGTTCTATATCAACTGGAAAAGTAGAGATTCAATTATTGTAAATTTCCCATTTACATTGAACTTTCCGAACTACAACTCCCATGAGCCTCTTGTAAGCCCTGTTTGGCCGCTAGTCATCGGATCTCTTTTTCAGTGGAACGGGAAGTCATTTTGTGATGGTTCTTCTCTTGCAGACGGAGACCTGATGCAGCGAGCCAACATACTAATCACAGAGCTTTTTGATACTGAGCTTATTGGAGAGGGAGCTCTTCCTAGTTATGAACATGCGCAGCATAAGCTCATGCAGGTACGTGGTATTCCTACAGGCCAGATCTCACTCAGTGCATTCTGCAGCCCCAACGCTGTCACTGTACTGTAGCTTTTGCTGTAATAGAAAATGCCATTTTTATTCATCAAATGTATACCATTCTCACATTCACGTGTCTACTTGTGGCTGCTATTCACACTTTGCTGATCTCTGGTAATTGTCATCTTAAGCGCAACCCAAACTTGTATTTGTACCACACGTCTTGTTCGTATTTATGTATTTGTATGTTATACGGTTACTGTCACATTGCGGTTCTCTAACCCGCTTAGCTCTCCCCGTGCTGACACTATTCCACATGGCATGTACATGCAGCCCAGATTCCACGGATGGAGGGTTAGGATGGAGGGCTCCCGGGGGGACTTAGGGTTAGGGACTACCTCTACCTAGGTTTGATCTGTCCTGCCATTACTGTGAGCTTAAACCAATGAATAAAGGCATCATCTGTGCACTGCAGTTCTCACCAACCGAGCCCGATGTTCCCAATTCTGTGCCTGCAACAAATATAGAATCTGACAGTGACTGTCTAGTGCTACAGAATTTGTGGCACCGTAGAAATAAATGATGATTGCTATGATGGAATTAGACTTTAGGACTGCAGATATCTTGTAATGACATTTCCTTTTAATTTTAAAGACGTTCACATCTCCTTTCCTATATCATATTTACCTCCATCTGCTCTATTTATGTAGTTGTATCCTTATAAAAGCGTCCTACCTCACTCTATCCTAAGAAATGAACGCCCTTTATTCTCCCCTCACCCCACAGGAGCAGTGGGAGGCGGTCCCTCATAGGGCCACTGTTTATGCCCAGTTGGTGGACTCCCACAGGCTCTGGAGTTGGAATAAGCTGTTCCCATTACATTTGGATTCCAGGACCATCCAGCCGCCACCTGAAATGCAAAGTTGCCCAGGCGCCCCCTCAGTTTGTGATGTCCAGCTGAGCCAGCTAAACCCAGGTGACTTCACATCACTCAGTGACGTCATGGTCATCTTCAGGTGAGGAAGCAGATTTCATTCACAGCGACGTTGATTATAGGGACATCATGTACCCTTCCCGATGGATATATAAGGACATTTGGTTAATAACCATATAAAGGGGCTATAGGCTGATGATTGCATTGTGATCACATGACTCTGCGGTAGTTATGGTTATTATTCTATAGACTACAATACACAATCTCTTCTTTTTTCACTTTTTAATAAACCCTTATTGTTCTAGAATTCCTTCTCCTGGTGGATCTATATTAAGAGAATTAGGGACAGGTAACTTCTTGTACCTATTGTATTTGCAAGAGATTATATATGTATGACGTGTGTTCAAGTGATGGTCATATTACATAGTGAGATTCAAATGGTGGTGTCTTTATGACAGAAAATAGAGACTACTAATATAGTACTGGGTCTCATGTAAAACAATGTTTTCCATGGCTACCAGTCATTTATACATTGTCATATAACGCTTGGCTGTAACAGCACTATAAATAAGTCTATGGGTACTCCTTATACTGAGCAGTACAGATAATCTTTGTACCTCCAGTATATATCTATATATAGTACATGTGTTTTATTTATTATTCTGATTATCATATGACTGTGTAATGTAATCATTGCAGAGTGTTTTATTATAGATTAATGCAGCTCAGTGTTGCTGGACACAGTTTGTAGGGCGGTATATAATCAGCCTCGGAGTTAGAATTAGCCACATGGCAGTGCCCGGGGCCATTATAGCCCGCAGGCTGCACTTAATGCGGATATCTGTCCACCTGCTCCTGAAGCT
Source organism: Taudactylus pleione (assembly GCA_031769625.1). Taxonomy (NCBI): domain Eukaryota; kingdom Metazoa; phylum Chordata; class Amphibia; order Anura; family Myobatrachidae; genus Taudactylus; species Taudactylus pleione. The sequence continues at coordinate 18,795,425 of JAUIMM010000116.1, read as the reverse complement.
CGTACAGAAATCTGCGTTAAGTTGGGCTTTCTGCCACTATCATGGCCACCGAGAACGCGTTAACCCATAGCTCCTGTTACTTATCCCGGAATCTATGGGTTAGTGTGCATTAGCCGCATATTTACCACGCCAGGAAAATAGCTTGTAAGTGAATAGATTTGGGCGTAAAAGTCTGAGGCTACAACCCTTTTCCTCATGCGGGTAAGATATTGAGGCTAAATAAATACGGCTATAGAGAGAGTGCTGTATTGGCAACATAAAGCAGATGTTGTGAATTAAGTTGTGTCATGTCACTTGCTCATCCTTTCCCCTGTCTTGTTTTCTTTCTATCTATCATATGTTCCTTCTTTCTTTCATTCTCCCCCCCCCAGAGTGGATTTCAGCCAGCAGATTAGCAGTTCTGCAGCTTCTCATCCTGTCACCTTTACATCTATCGCTGGTGGAGCAGCACAAGTGGTCCTGTCGTGGTGGGATATTGACATGGACCCTGAAGGGACAGTTACTTGCAGCATGCAGCCGAGCTGGCTGTATCCCTCCCTTCATCCTGTTCCTGTAAGTAATAGTGCTCCTAAGATGTGCAGCCTAACATTGTGGGCCTTATTCAGCAGTGAATGGTAGTGCACTACTGAACGCAGATTCCCGATGATCGGAATCTGCGTAGGCACCTGACCCGTTCTGTGCATGTGCAGAACGGGTCTGCGATCTCGCACGCAGACTGGCAGCAGACTGTCATGATTGACAATCTGCAGCGGGGAGAGATCAGCGATGGTTTCTGCTTCCTGCCAAAGAGGCGTGGTGCCGTCGTTGGGGAGGTAGGGAAGAGACCAGGATCTCCATCGGCTGACGGAGATTTCCTGGCCTCTTCCTCCCATCTGCATCGGCCGTCTTGCGTGATCCCATGGGTCACCTTAGCCGGCTGATGTTCCCGCAGAGTATCCGATGCTGCGTTGGACAGCGCAGCGCAGATAAGTAATGCAGCAGGTGTGATGCTTCCTGTGCAATAGCATATCTGCAAGGATCGCAATTGCAAAGCTGTGCCTGCATGCATCTTTCCTATTGCGCTCCTTGCTGAATCAGGCCCTGTGTTCGCTATTTATAGACGGGTGCAAAATGTCGCCCACGATTATTTCATGATTGAGATCAAATAGCTATAATACATTCTAGAGTAATATTGTATAATCAAATCATGAGGAATAAAAATAGGTCACAATTAGAAACTGTCTATGCATGAAATTAGTTTCATATACATTACCTGCCCCAAAGTATCTGGGCATGCGGACATCACACTCATACTGTATGTGCTTGTTGCACATCTTATTTCAAAACCATGGCAACTAAAATGGAGTCAGTCTCCCCCTTTCTAGTATAACAGCTTCCAGTCTTCTAGAAAGGCTTTTTACAGTTTTGGAACATGATAACGGATTTTTGCATCCATTTTGAAACACAATCATTAGCAAGGTTGTGCCTGATAAGGCTTGGCTCATAGTCAGCAATCCAGAGGTGTTCGGTAGGGTTGAGGCTGTGCAGGCCAATCATGTTCTTTCACACCAAACCTCCTTTTGATGGACCTCAGTTTGTGCACAAGGGCATTGTCATGCTGACTCAGGAAAGGGCCTTTTACAGACTTTTGCCACAAAGTTAGAAGCACTGTGGACTTCATTCAGAGTCGGTCGAAGCAGCCGCACGGTCATACGCAGCCGATGTTCGCTGATCTGCGCATGCGTACAGTTCACAATGCGCGTGCGCAAACTAGTGGCTACGATCAGAAATTTCTCTCTCCTTGAACACCGCCAGGTCGGTAGTTTGAATGACAGATTGCTGCGTTTGTGGCTGGTAACATGGGAGGGTGCTTGAAAACGGGGGTGTGGAGATCCGAATGCAGGCGTGCCTCATTATGCGAACGGCGTTTTAACGGAGTGCATAATTAACAAAGTAGTGTCATGGCACACGTGACAGGGGAGGTTTTACACTGACATGATCGTAGAGCTTAGGAGAGGGTCAGGTCAACCTTTAGCTATACGACCAGTTCCGATGGCATACGATGCTCACGATTAATCCTTATGTAGCCGGAGATGACATGTTATGCGTACGAGAAGTGCGTGTATTTTTAGCGATCCGACCCCATCCACCCCTTGGTCGGCCAGCTAACGATCCGACCTTAGGGACGCAACATGCGTGTGCATCATTTACATATCCGGCCCCTTTTTCTATACGACCGTGCGGCCGCTTCGACTGACTCTGAATGAGGTCCTGTATGACGTAGTATTAAGAGATTGGTTCATTGCAACTAAGGGGCCCAGGCCGAGCACTGACAAATAGCCCCATTATTCCTCTACCACTAAACTTTACTGGTGTGAGTTTACATTTGGCCAGTAAGCGTTTTCCTGTCATCCGCCAAAGTCAGATTCCTTCCTCAGACTGCTAGATGCATGATTCGTCTCACCACCACCATTGTCCGGCCAAGGAGCTCACAACAAACAGTTTGTCTGCCGATGTTGCTTCCAGAGAGGTAGTTTGGAGCTCGGTAGTGAGTGTTGCCACTGAGGACTTGGCTGTCCCATTCTGTGAGCTTGTGTGGCCTACTGCTTCATGGCTGAGCTGTTGTTGGTTTTACATATTTCCTTTGTATAGTAACAGACCGAGGCAGCTTCAACAAGGCAGAGATTTGTTGACTTATGGAAAGGTGGCATCTTCTGTAGTGCCATGCTGAATGTCAGTGAGTTCTTCATTATAACCCATTTCCCTGCTATAATGTGTGACCATAGAGATTGCATGGCTATATGCTCAATGTTATGCTTCTGTTAGCAATGGGTGGTGGCTGGAATGGCCAAACACACTAATAAGAAGAGTTGTCCTCACACCTTTGGCCATATATAGTATAAGAGCACTTAGCGCCACAATCCTTTTGCATCTATGTTATAGAAACCTCGCATAACTACTCAATTCTGTTGAGAGATTCTGCTCAGTCCATTGTCTAAGGTCGGGTACACATCAGAACAATGTGTATCTCAGCCGACAGCACGACCAATGGGACAAGATGTCGGTCGACCGTACAGAGTGAACGATTTAGAGCGCACACTTGCTTACTATATAGTTCATGGCACCATTCAGCTGTATGCTGTCAGTTGCCGGGTCTTCCATCTGCCGTGCAGCACAGCAGATGGGACGACCCTGATGTCAGGTGGGAGCATGTGGTAGGGCATACACATCAGACGATATATACGATATGTCATCCCAATATGCAGGATCGGACGACTTATTGTATGATGTGTACCCACCCTAAGTCTCAGTCTATTGCTTCCCGCATGCCACCATCACCCCCCAATATCAGGACTGCTTTTAGACACCGTAGTAGAGAGGTAACATCTTCCAAAAGATCAGGACATTTGTTTTCTGAAATACTCTGTATCCAGGGCCATTGAGACCTACGGCAGTCCCATGTTATACTGAGGGGGCTTGGCCAAATCCGTGAGGGGTGGTCACGGCTGCCTTCAAAAAAAAAAAGAAAAAAAAAAAGTATTCCTCCACAAAACTGCAGCACGAACTGTGAAGCGGGTGCATTTGTTCCCCTGAACAGCTGGCCCAGGCCCCTCAAACAAACCTGAGTAACTAGTACCCCCCTTGCTGCCAATGGTTGTATCTGGGTTGTATATGATTGGTTACTTTGTCAGGGGCATATTGATGCACAGGAGGTGACAGTTTATAACATAAAGATGCTCTGACCAAAGTGAAATGCTTCTATATAAAGACAGAGTCCTAATGGCTTCTTGGCTAATATGGAAAGTAAGTTTATGGTAAGTAAAGGCATGGTAGTGATCATGTATTTCAGTTTGCTTAGGATTTTTCTTAGTACCACTTCTGTGGGTTACACACTCTCACCTGATTGTTTTGACTGTTTTAGATCGTATGTGACCGATGTGATCCTCTAGGGTTATTTGATAGTGAATTAATGCTGTCACTCAGTGTGTGTCACTTGCTGTCTTTCTGTTAATTTGTGTCAGTGGAGAGACCACTGGATGCAGTGTGTGTACTTCTTACCGGAGGAAAAGAAGGTGGCGCAGGGGGAGGAGCTATGTCTCAGTGCTCACCAGGACGACTACTGCATCTGGTACAGCCTTACAAAGCCTAGGTAACTGCTGATTCATTTTGTCAACTAAATTAGAAAATTAAGGTAACTAGGCAGCTAGACGTTATCAGGGAGGCAGCCATCTGACCTCAGATATAGGACCCAAGCCTCTAACATTCACGTGTATATATGTAAAGGTTATTACATTATGTCAGAACTAGAGATCAGTGGTTCGTGTTGATTTTGTTCTTTTTGCCAAAATAGAGTAAGTTCGGATAAATTCAGATTGATGTTATTGGCTGCCCAAAACACGTGTGCCATTATAATGCCGTTTTTGAGATCCGAACATAACCGAGTAAAACCGAACCGCTCATCTCTAGTCAGAACTCAAGATAAGCACTTTGCAGTTTCCATCAGCAACAGACAAGGATATTGGTGTGCAGGGGGAAACTTTGTGTTATTGCAGATGTTCAGCTCTAGATCAGAGTTCTAAGCTGCATACACACACGATTTAGTAAATGAACGATTAGTAAACGATTTTTGTTAATTTTTTCAAGGGAAACTCAATGATTTTCAGTAAGAGAATATGCAAAAATCGTTTGTAGTTCATAAAAATCGTTCATTACATTTAACAAATGAACGATTTTAGTAAATGATTTTCGTTCATTTTTCCCTTGAAAAAACGAACGAAAATCGTTTACTAAAATCGTTCATTTACTAAATCGTTGTGTGTGTGTATGCAGCTTTAGAAATCACATGTACATAAGTATTCACAGCCTATGCCATGAAGCTCAAAATTGAGCTCAGATGCATCCTGTTTCCACTGATCATCCTTGAGATGTTCCTACAGCTTAATTGGAGTTCAATTGTGGTAAAATCAGGTGATTGGACATGATTTTGAAAGGCATACACCTGTCTATATAAGGTCCCAAACTTGACAGTGCATTTCCACAAAATGTGGAAAAAGTGAAGCGCTGTGAATACTTTACGAATGCACTGTATATAATTGTGAACAAAGAACATTGTTTAAGATGCCAAGTTATGTGATACTTGATATCAGTACTTGGTTTTTATATTTATATATTGTAGTGCAGAGGAGAGCAGACCAACCTTCTTGCAGCATCCTGCATGTCGCTGTGGCGCCCACATCAATTGGAACCGTCCACGGTTTGGGGAGCTGAATGATCAGAGCAGAATGGGAAAGTACAAAAAAGCCCTGCAGAAGGTGAGGAATTCTGCATTCTATGTTGGTAGTTGTAGTTCAGGGGTCTTCAAACTTGGCCCTCCAGCTGCTGTGGAACTACACATCCCAGCATGCACTGCCACCTTTTTGATATAACAGCATGCTAAAACTATGTGCAGTGCATGCTGGGATGTGTAGTTCCACAGCATCTGGAGGGCCAAGTTTGAAGACCCCTGTTGTAGTTTATGGGATAACGTTAACATTGTATGTGTTCTATGCCAGATGCCCACTCTGAGACGGTATGTGCTGTAAAAAAAATTTAATTATTAATTACCACGCATGTATTCTCAAAAGTGTCATTACATGTGTTTTTGCTAAGTCACAGTTTGTCTTCTCCATAGATCCTAACACCAAGTTCGGTATGCCTGTGCGTGAGTGATGGGAGTTTACTCCCCTTGCTGGCTCATTCTATAGGTGCAGCTCAGGTAACGTTCCTCATTCTTAAGTAGCCAGAGTAGTAGCAGTTTCTAGTGTTCTCCCCAGAAATTTTTTCCAGCCGGGTGGCATCCAAAAGTAGCCGTGTGGGAGCCTTCGCAAATATGCGCACGCCGGGAAGAGGGCTATCTCCCTTACAAATCCAGTCTGACAGGTCTCGGGCTGCTCCCCCACTGGCTCTCAGTCAAAAGTGCCCATTATACAGTGCCCCCTGTAGTTTTCCCCTTTATGCATTGCCCCCTGTAGTTTAACTTTGCCCTTATGTATTGCCCCCTGGCTGAAGTAGTGCCCCCAGACTTGTCCCTTATGTAGTGCCCCCAGGCTGGCTCCTTATGCAGTGCCCCCAGGTTTAATAGTGTCCCTTATGCAGTGCCCCCAGGCTGACCCTTATGCAGTGTCCCCAGGTTTAATAGTGTCCCTTATGCAGTGCCCAGCAGGCTGGCTCCTTATGCAGTGCCCCCAGGTTTAATAGTGTCCCTTATGCAGCTCCCCCAGACTTAAATAGTGCCCCCAGACTGGTCTTGGCCCCAGCCCAGCACTTACCTTTACTTGCTGGCCGCTCCCGCTGCCTCGCGCTGACTGGATCTAACTAGATCCAGCAGGCACTTGGGGCAGGCTCCTCACGTTGCGGGTGACGTCATGACGTCACCCGCGCAGTGCATCACTGGGAACGGTGGCCTCTGAAGCGATCGGAGGCTTCTTTAGCCTCCGGTCACTTCAGAGGCCAGCGTTCCACAGCGGGGGTCGGCGGGGAAAAGTGCCGGGCGGCAGGCTGTTTCTGCCAGGTGATGCGCCCGCAGAAAACAGTCTGGGGAGAACACTGCTTTCTAAATACTAAATGACTCTGGTGCACATGTGAAACATTTGCAGTTTGGCAGTGCCTCTGTATGCGTACTCTAATCAGTGTATTCTTGTTTCCAGGTATACACAATGGAGTCATCTTCTATGTCCCAGCATCTCATGGAGAAGGTAAGTGTTGTTAAGCATGTAGTTGGTATAAGTATCCTAGACATGATAAAAGCCTTAACAGACAAACCAGCCATCCAGTCACGCTACTAAAGAGGGTGCAACGGGTGTTGTTGCTATGGGACCCGACGGCCTAGCAAGCAACCCCCTGCACCCCGCCAAGTTTAGCATGCATGCAGCTGCTGCAGCTCTTGCTGAACAGCGCCGATGTAATTTTTAATCAGGCGCCGGACGCGCGCCAGTAGGAACTCACAGATCAGCAGCTAATCAGCAGCGGCTGCTGGTCCGCGAGTTCCAATTGGCTTGCGACCGGCGCCTGATTAAAAATGACAGCGGCGCTATTTCCCCATGGCTGCGGTTGCATACAAGTGCTGATGGCCCGGCACCAAATTCACCAGGGCACACAAGAATAGAGGCTGTTGGACGGACACAAGGGAGAGGTGAGATGCTCCCAGAGGGACACAGGGCGAGTTACTGGAGGGGGGTGGGGGTGGCGTAGTAGCCTAGGTAAGGGGCAGGCATTACTGTGGGGCATTACTGTGGGGCATAATGTGCAAGGGGCATTACTGTGGGGCATAATGTATAAGGGGCACTACTATTGTGGGGCATAATATATAAGGGCACTACTACTGCGTGGCATAATATGTTATAAAGGGAACTATAACTATGTGGCATAATGTTTATAAGGAGTAAAACTGTGGCATAACGTGAATGGGGGGCCCCTTAAAGATGTTGCTATGGGGCCCACAAGTTCTAGTTACGCCCCTGCAGCCATCCTCTCTGATTGACAGCCGCACCAGATAAGGGTCAGTTTATGTTCTCTTTGCACAGCAGCTTGGCCTTACCAAAGTTACTATATTATTTTGGCAATTTTATTATCATTATTCCTGCTAAAATCACATTACAAAAATCCGCAGCCTGTGTCTCCTCAGCACAGTACACACTGCTGTGTGCCGGGCTGCGGTGGGTCTAGGGAGGCTGCTGCCGCTGATCAGCAGCAGTCTCCTCTGGCTGTACTGGGAGGGGGGGGGGGGGGGACAAGCACACTGATCATCCTTGGATTTGCCCCTGGCTGAGGGACGCCCATATGTGGAGCACGCTGCATCGGTGCAAGTGCCCGGGCCCGGTACAACTCTCTACGGCCCTGGGTTACCGGCTCCAGGATCTTACTGCAGAGCGAAATTCGATCAGTCCTATGCTGAGGTCTCGGTCTGTGTATCCCGGCGGCCCAGGTGTCTCACTTTCTGGTGTGCGGCTGTCTTCCGTAACTCCTTAGTGACATTTTGTATCTTTAGTGTGCATATTGTAGTGCTCAGTGTTTACCCAGAAGCACAACCACATACAGTATGAAGTTCTCATTACGGATCCTTATTTGTTACACCTCGTGTAGTTCATTAAAGCTTTCCCTCCTGGTCAGCAATTTTAATTATGGTGATGAGGTTAGATTAAAACTATTTGAATATACAGTTTACCAATTATTTTTTTCTGTTTCTACTCCAGGGTCCTTAGGGATCCACAGGGATACATTGGTTATAGGCATGGGCTTGTCCATGGGCACTATACAGTTAAAGCTGTCATCCCAGGATGTGTAGTTGATAGTGCAATTAGTGCAGGCAATTTCTGCATTGTATGTGACTGTTATGCTAGCGCTGTGTGTCTGATTTCTCTCCTGTCAGCCATTTTTACTATCACTATTTTTTCCTATTCAGCCCTCTCGGTGCCAGTACTGTCAGGGCGGAAAGTTACCTCACAGTTTGAAGTGTTTATTACTGTGGGAAGGTCACATACCAAATATGTCCAGTGAGGACTCTGTGTCTATGGGAGCACATCTCCTGTATTCCTGCTCTAGGTGTAAGGCAGGTGTGGGGGAGGGGGTGGTACTTCAGGATGGTATATGTACCGCTTGTTTGATCCTTCCTGGTACCCCTGCTGTACCCAGCACCTCACAGGAACCACCATGGGCTACCTTTGCACAAGCCCTGAATATCCTTGTGAATAGGTTAGCAGCCCCCCTGCGTTTCCCCAATTAGGGTTCGTGCAGCAGGCGGTTGTCCCTTCCCCCGTATTAGGGGTTCCGGACAGATGGTGGTGGCACAGTGTCCCCCTCAGCAAGTTCTTCCTCTGGTGGAACCTGTTTGGGTGCATTCTGTGTCCGCTACGGCGCAGAATATCACAGAGCAGGATCCAAGACATGCTAAGAGACCGCTACTGTCATATCCATCTACACAGTTTGATGATGATGACGGGTCGTCTGCTGATGGAGAGATTCTGGATTTGTCTGACACTGACACTCCTCAATTGGGGGCGGAGGTTACGTCCAAAATATATATTTCAGGTCTCATACGGGCTGTCCGTACAGCCATCATGATTACTGACGACAACCTACCTGCAACACCTACACATGCTTATTTTAAGGATGTTAGGGGTGCCGCAGCAGTTTTTCCCCTATCTGGTCAGCGAGTGGATCACTTGGAGGAGGTGGGGTATTCTCTGGGTAAGGCGTTTCAGCCTCAAAAGTGTCTGGCACGTGCATACCCCTTTGCGGAGGATTATTTCACTAAATGGGAATCTCCCCCTCAGGTGGATTCTCATGTGACGCGCTTAGTAAAGAGTGCGACTCTACCTATGCCGTCAATGTCTTCTCTGACGGACGCTACAGACCGTAAGGTGGAGGTGTGCCTTAAATCTATCTATTCCCTTGCTGGGGGGGCATCCAGGCCAGCTATGGCAGTCTGCTGGGGAGCCCCAGGCTATGGAAAGATGGGCAGACGCTTTGGAAGCATCATTTGCTCCGGAGGTTACCAGTGAACAGGTTGTGTTAGTGAGTAATCTCAGGGATTCTGCTACTTACATTAACGAAGCAGCCTTGGACCATACTCTTCTGACTTCTAGGATTTCTGCGGCGGCTCTATCTGCTTGCCGCTCCTTGTGGTTACGTTCTTGGAGGGCGGATGCTGAATCCAAAAAGGGTTTGGAATGCTTACCTTACAATGGTCAGGTCCTGTTCGGGCCCACTTTGGACAAAATTGTGGACACGCTGGCGGCTGCCAAATCTGCATGTCTGCCTTCGGCCCCGACTCCGTCAGGGTCTAAGAGCCCGTCCTTTCGACCCTATCGCCCACAGGGCAAATCTAAGGTGCAGACTTTTCCGAGACCTTCAGGTCCCAAAAAGACCACCAAGCCCAAGAAACAGGCTTGGAGTACCAGACATCCGGCCGCCAACCAGGACGACAAACCCTCAGCCTGATTGGCTGGGCCTCCCCTTGGGGGGACCCCAAGGTGGGAGGCCGACTTCTGCAATACGCCCAGTGCTGGTATCAGACCACCACAGACACTTGGGTAAGGGAAGTGGTATCTCAGGGATATGCCCTCTCCTCCTGCAGACGGTCTCTTCATCAGTTCTTTACAGCAGGCCTTCCCTTGGATCCAATGAAGGCTCTAGCAATCCAGGAGGTGGTGCGCTCTATGCTCCATATGGGAGTTATAGTGCCTGTTCCGTTACCCCTAAGGGGGACGGGATATTACTCCAACCTCTTTCTGGTTCAGAAACCAAATGGATCATACCGACCTATCCTCAACCTCAAGTCCCTGAATAAGTTTTTAAGGGTCCCCCGATTCCGAATGGAGACTCTGCGTTCTATTGTTTTAGCTATGCAGCCTAGGGATTTTATGGTGTCCCTGGACATTCAGGACGCCTACCTGCATATCTCCATTTCCAGGGCTCATCAGCGTTACCTCAGGCTCTACCGTTTGGCCTTTCCACGGCCCCTCGGGTGTTGTGTGTGTGTGTGTGTGTGTGTGTGTGTGTGTGTATGTATGTATGTATATATATATATATATATATATATACACACAAACACATACATTCCTACCTTTTGCTCCTCCTTGTGATGGGGCGGGGCCTGATGGTTTGCGTCATTAAGCCCCACCCCCTTCACTGCAATTGCCGCAATTGGGTTAAAGTTAAATAGCGGCGGGGCTAAATGATACGATTCATGAAGAATCGCGTCATTAACCCCCCCCTACATGGGAACCTGCGATAGCCACAGAAATTCTCCCCATTCTGCCCACTTCACTAGGAAGTTCAGCTTATATGTTGCATTTAGGTACAGTTTAAGATATTAAACTATACCTCTTCATTAAAGGGGACCATATTCTCACACACACGTGTCTTACCCTAACAATTTATGTTTCTCGTACAGCTTTTCCAAACCAACCACCTTAAAGAGGCCATTCACATCATACAGAAACCTCCAGACAAAGTCACCACAGCCGACCTTGGGGACAATAAGGTATTGTTCCTAAGCCTGAATAATTATTGTGTTATCTAGCCAATGTTTTGACAGACTGGGTGAGTCATCTCTGCAGTGTGAATTACTGGGGGAAGGTAAATGAAATAAGTAACTTGTAGGGCTTGCCAGCTGTATGTGTACAGTTCTCACATTGCCAGATACCTACATTTAACATTTTACAACATATAAAATTCAGCAAACACCAGAAACATTAGGCTTGGCAGGGCTTTTCATATTCTATTTACTATTCAACTTGTATTCATTTGATAGAAAACTGCAATACTTTCCACTGAAAGGTAAAACTTCATCTATCCATGAACATGTTAGGGCAGTGTTTCCCAACTTCGGCCCATAATGTTAGGGCAGTGTTTCCCAACCTCGGCCCATAATGTTAGGGCAGTGTTTCCCAACCTCGGCCCATAATGTTAGGGCAGTGTTTCCCAAACTCGGCCCATAATGTTAGGGCAGTGTTTCCCAACCTCAGCCCATAAGGCACACTAACAGTCCTGGTTTTAGTGATATCTATGCTTGAGCACAGATGGATAAATCAAAATAACTATTTAACTCACCTGTGCTCAAGTATGGCTATCTTTAAAACCTGGACTGTTAGTGTGCCTTGAGGACTGTGGTTGGGAACCCCTGTGTTAAGCTGGGTACACACTGACAGATATATTGGCCAATTAATTGATCGGCCAATATATCTGCTGCCTGTCGGCCAGTGTGTACCCGCGATATGTCGGTGAACGTAGTCATTCACCGACATATCACATTGGCTGTGCTGCACAGCCGATGGACAGATATGTCTGCAGACATATCTGTCCATCAGCAAGTGTGACCGCCCGTACACACATCGGCAGCCGCGAGGAGGGGGCGGGATACGACCCCCGGCCGCCTGTACCTGCGGGCAGACACAGATGATTGTTCAGTGTGTATGAACTACCATTATCTGCAGATATATCTGTATAGTGTTTACCCACCATTAGTGTTTCTTTACCATCCCTGTATAAGATTTACCTTTACGTTCTTCTTAATCTATATTGTATTTGCATGTAGCAATTATTACAGTGTTAGTGCTTTTATTGTGTGAATATAACTTTTAATTGCTGTTTGTTTATGTGATGCGTCTAGGTGTCTGCTCTGATTGGGGAGCCGTTCTTTACCACCAGCCTCCTTCCCTGGCACAACTTGTACTTCTGGTATTCTCGTTCTGCTCTGTCTGACAATATGACCAAGGACTGTGCTGTGCTCCCCATGTCTGCTTCCCTCTATCTGCTGGCGGTGGAATTTAGGGTGAGATAAATCTGAAATTTAATAAACATATTTCTGTGCAACCAATGTTTCTTACAAACTATTTTTTCGCAGATGAATTAATTAATAGTCAATAGAAAGCAGACATGACCAATATACACATTTGATTTTAGCTAATTACTGCTAGCTTGATACAGATCCTTTTTTATGATAGTAATAATAGTATGCTTTAGGTGTAAGCATTCTGTATATCTCCAGGTGTTCTATAAATACCTGAATACAATATGCTAAGCTGCATGTACAGTTAGAAAGCGGCGGAAACTTGCACACAAAGGGCCTGATTCAGACCCACTCGCGAGCGGCTGTCCGCTCGCAAGTGGGTCGATGTTATGCACTGAGTATGCGCACGACGGAGGGAGCTCCGTCGTGCGCATGCGCCAGACGCGACGAGCGAAGGAAAGTCCTTCGCTCGTTGTGTCCGATCAAAGGGGGCGTGCTGTCAATGTTGATTGACAGCACGCCCCCTTTGGTGGGCGTGCCGGGGGCGTGCCTCCCTGACGGGGGCGTTCCCACAGGAACGCTTCCCGTCAGAAGCCGGCCCACTGACATCACTAGTGATGTCAGTGGGAGTGATTTTGGCTCTGATAGAGCCAAAATCACTCCGGAGCTTGCGGTTGAAAACCTCAACCGCAGGCTCCGGCTTGCAATTTCGATGGTCGCGATGGTCTCGACCATCGCGGCCATCACAAAGCACGCTCGTATAGCCTGTGGGTGGTGACCCACAGCTATACGAGCATCCAGGAGGACGCTCCATGAAAATGGAGCCCGGCCCTCATTCAGAGCGTGCGCTCTGCTCAGAGCGTACGGCTCTGAATGAGGGCCAAAGTCCACGTACACTGCCTATTGTATCACTATTCCCATCTCCCCTCCGCAATCCACAGATATACGGCAGACAGTTGATTGTCCTACTGCAAGACGCAATACAGATTATTTCAGATCTTAACTTCTCCATAAGATGGATATATGGGCACTCTGGTCTCCATGAATAACTTAAAACTTGCTATTATGTTGTTATACCAAGCTGTTGTCTTGTATAGACATTTATCCTGGTTTATGTTAGTTTCTGACTTTCATTAAGATGTTCACTTTGTGAATATGTCATAATTTCTCTACTGAGTTATTAATTGAACACCCAGTAACAGTCCTACAAAACCGTGTTCTCTATTCATGATTCTTCCCACACTGCCCTTAGGACATGATAGCCAGGGATAGTCCTACAAAACTGCCTCCCCTCACACAGCACTGAGCTCATAATAGCTAGGGACTGTCCTACAAAACTGTATTCCTACCCTCACTCTGCACTGAGCTGATAACAGCCAGGGACTGTCCTACAGAACTGTATTCCTACCCTCACTCTGCACTCAGCTCATTACAACCAGGGACTGTCCTACAAAACTGTATTCCTACCCTCACTCAGCACTGAGCTCATTACAACCAGGGACTGTTCTACAAAACTGTATTCCTACCCTCACTCTGCACTGAGCTCATAACAGCCAGGAACTGTCCTACAAAACTGTATTCCTACCCTCACTCTGCACTGAGCTCATAGCAGCCAGGGACTGTCTGATTTTAAAATATAATTTAGGCTTACATTTATATACTATTTAGTGTTATGGGATGGCACAAGGTGGTTTTTAATCCATCAATAATGTGTCTCTGAGTGGGGACATAAAACTACTATTATACGCACACCGCGGATCTTGGAAGATCATGTGAGAGGTGTGGGGATACACCAGTCCTATAAAGGCAGTCTTGAAGGGGAAATTTGAGACTTTACATTATCTGAGGTGTTTTAAAATAACATTTCAATAATACATTCTATGCATGTATAAATATAATACATTAAATGATGGTATTTCCTAGTTCAGGGTTGTAATGCAGTTCTGTATTTACCTCGGTATTCAAACTGACCACCATCATAATTTCGTTCTTTCGTTTTACTCTATTTTTACATTTTCCACACTTCAACACAATAGGAACACACCGGACACATATGCCAATTATTATGATGACAATCAGTATAAGGATTAAGAATTTGCCAATGCTGGCGACCACTTCCTGGACCCATTCCCCTAGACCTGAGAACCATTTCACTGGGTTCAGCCATGAAACCCATCCTTCTATCTTCTCCCCTACTTCAGCCACTGAAGCATTATGGTTCTTACGAAATTCCCATTTTAGCTGCAGAATTTCATCCATCTTCCGGTCTATCACTTCCTTAGGGTCGCTGGTATCATTGGTGACATAGGTGCAACATTTTACTCCAAATTGGGTGACCCACGTTACGCAATACCCTCCAGTAACAGCAGTTAAATAATTTAACACTAGCCTGTGTTGCACCAGTTCTTTCTTGTACGCTTGCAATTCTCTCCCTGTATACCTGAATATGTCATCGTACATCTCGGTGATATTATCTATCAATTTAGCAAGTTCCTGAATATATCTAAAGTTTAATGTACCCCGAGCGATCCTGGTGGGATCCAATGCGACTAGAACTTGAAAGCCAGTTGTCTCACTAATTAACTGAGTGGCTTTGTGCACGTCACCAGGTATCATATTTCGTTTGCCTCTGTGTTCATATTGTGTGTGAAGATATGGTGACGGTGTGTTTTTATGTATACCAAGCATTTCAACATGTGTGAGGGTCATAACTTCTGGGACTACTCTTCCCAGGTAACACAAACCTTCGGAACTCGGGGAGAGCCACTTATACGCTTTTCTTCCACATATAAAATATACATTATCAGGGAGAACATAAGGAATGGTATACATCATTATCATTAAGCACATTTCCCTTGCAAACAATCCTATTTCTGGGTCTTCCATCTGGTACATGCAAGTTTCTGGCTGTATTCTTTTAGCACAATAACCATCTGGCACCTTACCAATAATTTCTTTGGTGGAACTCAATGCATACCGGTACCTAAAATGTCTCCCACTAGATTTAATTGAGCATAACAGATCATGGTTTATGGACTCATTATCAGCTCTTTGTGAGAAGGTCATCGTCTGATTATTCCCTGTCACCTCCCAACTCCCGGGTTTATTGGGGTTGGTTATGTTTAAACACAAAAGTGATCTATCTACTTGGAATTGATAGAGTTTGAAATGAGGTGGTTTGGATGAGAGGAATTTTCCATCCAATGTTTTCCCTTTCTGTAATTCTAAAATTTCCGTGATATTCAGCGGAAATGGCATCAACCCTACATTATGCTGTCCCTGTGGCACATGTGAACACACCCAGCAATCAGTTTGATTTAACACTTTGCCTACCATGCTATGATAATCCTCTAAAGGATACCCACCCCAGTACGGGTTATATTTAGGCTGGCACCGCTGGATACAATTCTCATCAACTAGGGACCCACAAAGCTCACAAATACAGGAATCTTCAGACGATAAACCTCCACACCGTCCCCGAGTATCCGTAATAACAGCTCTCTTAACAATAACAGTACTAAGATTGGTCAGACACTCCCCTGATTGGCATAGCACTCCTCCTGACTCCACTCCATCAGCGCTGCCATCAGCTCCCATCTCCTCTATCGGTCCTCCATCACAGAAACTGGATATCCCCAAACAGATCATCACGACAAAAACTGGAAGAAAGAACTAGGATGACCACAGCAGACCACTCCATTGCTGGTAGCACTGATCTACACATTTCTTTAGCTCAGGTATCCGTCACCTTTTTAATCCTTCCGGCACAAGCTCGCGATTGACAGGTCCACGTTATCGGCCTCGTCTCCGCCTTGTATCTCCACCGGTTGGTTAACCTCCCTATAGTGAGTGGAATGGACCCACGTATCTTCCCCGGCCACCCTTTGAGGATGTGGTACTTTGTCAACAATCGTCAGATACGGACCTTTCCACCAATCAGTCAAACGACCTGAGCTAAAAAAAATTTGGATCATAACAAATTCCTCAGGTTTGACATCATGACAGTTTGCATTAGACATGTTAGTTAATAACACTTTCAATTTCTGTTATTCTTATTCCTCTTCGTATCTCAAAGGGGGGACAGATAAAAAAAATGACAGTCTGGAACGATCTTGGTTTTATTACCCATCACCTTACACATGTTCTGGGAAACGTCACCTGTAAAATGAGTCTCCCTATCACTTTGAATAATTCTAGGGATATAGTATCTGCATACAGGTTCCTGCAATTAAATCTTGTTATTAATGGCTACTGCTCTAAATAATGCCTGGGCCCCTGGGTTGGATAGTATTCCGAGTATTTGACCTTAGCCTGGCATGGCTGCCGTTTATCCTTAGCAACCTTGTGTCCTGTGTGTGAGAGATAAAGCACAACAGTTAAATATCATTTAAACATGACCTAAATACAACAATAAATCGTCCACATTTTACATTAGAACAGATCCATTGGCAGGTTGAAAAGAAAGTAAACAGTCATATAATGCCTTGGAGAAGATAGTGGGGTTAGCCTATGAACCCATGGGAAACCCGTGTTCATGTGTGGCGTTCTTCACTTTGCAGTACTTAACTGTCACCAAGTGGGACACATAAAACATCTTTTTGAACGGGGTGGATGAAAGGATTGTTGTGGGAGTTGAGCAAGAGGGAAAGATGGTGGGTATGGGTAGGAATATGGAGGATAAGTGTATGGTGGGAGGTATGAAGTTTGTTGGTAGCATGGGACCTGTGGTTGTGTATGATATTTGGGGTAAGGATGTGTTTGCTGAGGTGTGGGATTGGTGAGGACGTGTAACTGTTCAGGTGCAAGTGTGTGTATAGTGCAGGTGTGTCTACTGGCTGTGATGTTAGTCATTCCTTCCAGAGCTTGGATACTGACAGCCATTAGTTTTTCGCTCTGGGTCTCTCTCTTCTTTGAGATGTTTTTATCATGTTCTATAGCAGATTCTATGAGGGTATCTATTGTGACTCCCCTCCAGCCAGGCTGTGAGGTCTGAACCCGGGTAATATTATCTTGGTTTACTTGGTCTGTTAAGGGAACGTCACCATTCAATACACAATCCGTGACAAATTTTGTCACGTCGGTATTGCGTGGTAGACAGGCCCTTAACACCACACGCCAATCTTTATTAGTTGGCTCATGAGAACTACCCAAATTCCTCAAAAATCTCTGACATTTGGCTAGTTCCTTTTTGGGATCGGGGAAATCATTTATGATGGAATTTAGTTCTGCTCTTGTCCAAGGACATTGCATTACCACTTCCCTCGTGTGCACTAAACCATTCGCATCTGCATTTCCATTCGGAACAGTTATTGTCCAAATGGGATGCAGACCGGTAGCGCTCCTACCTTTTGACCTTGTTACCTGGCTGGGGGTTTAATCTGTTGCTGCTACGTATGGTATTAACAACTTCCTCTACTGGTGCAAAGGGTGTTAGCACTTCCCTTGCTGTTACCGATGGAGATGGTGGCACCACTCGTGATTGTTGTGATGCAGCATCTATCATCTGTACAGCATGGGAAATGGCAAACATTACAATAGGCTCATCATCCACATCATGAACATTTTCTTTATAGTTGCTTAAGAGGGTACAAATTGCTTGTTACATTTTTATGGGTATTTTTGATAACTGTACTTGCACCTCCATCCACATAAGGTGGGGGTGGTGCGCGTGAACTGCTGGCAATACCTTCCACAATGCTACCTTGCTGCACGTGTGCGCCATTTTGCGGCTCGACCGCATTGCAATTCAGCGTTGCGGATGTATTCTCTGGCAATGCGCTCGCAACGCTAGTTTGCGTCGCTTGCGCATTTTTAATCCACGCATCCCCTTCATGCTGCCACAAATTTAAACATTCATAATATTTTACCTTTTTCTCGGGAGCGCATCAAACTGATGTGATCCCGGACATTATCTAATACATCTTAATCAAAACTACCAATTCTGGGAAACGGTCTAACACTCTTCATCGTCATTTTAAACCATACATCACAATACCTTATTGCATAAGTACCGTACTTAGTATGCATAATACGATGGGCCGATCCAAACGGCGCTTCCATTAGCAGCACATCATTGTCTAACATCTCTATTGTTTGCATGGCTCCCATTCTGAGACAACTCCTATGTTTTTCAATAAAGATTTAAACTGGTGAAAGACAGTCAAGATACTTTCACTTACCTGTGGACGATTTAAACGGCAGCGCCCACACACCTGTGAAGATTTGAAGAAGGCTACTCCACACACCCGGATAAGATTTAAGAAGGCAACTTCCACACCTATGGAAGTTTAAGTCGGCTACTTCCACGCACCTCTCTACAACAAAGACAACATGTACACCTGCTACTGTGTATAGAACGGTAAGCTGCTTACCGAGCGGCTAGCACTTAGCCCTTAAAGGTCATACGGTACCTCTAACTTTAGGGAACAAGTTACCCCTACCAACAAATACTCACCGTTACACACTTTTTTCCTGCGCAGAAAAATACACGTTAACCCAGATATTGACAACAATTGAAAAGAATGTAAACCTCAATGGCTTTGTTTAAACACGTGGCAGCACGACCGGAAATACGTATACGCTATTGTGCAACCAGTTGCATACACAATAATGCGACTACCACACAACTGTATGATAACCTTTATGATAACCTTTAGCTGCGTACACAAAAGTGCGTCTTTACTGTGCGCAAAACTGCCACTCAGCCGCAAGTTCAATACTGCGGCACCCCTTTAAATGTTAGGTTCTATCAACAAAGGAAAACAAACTTTTTCCTCTCTTGTCCCTGGATTCTAATCAGCGTCCCTGGCTCACACGAAAACTGGTAGCGATCTCTCAGCACCGAGCGGTTGCAGGTAAATCCTGCATGTGGCCACTCCACCCTTTGGTGAGAAATCGATAACCGTAAGTGCCGTGTGAGTGGGTAAGTGACTTCACTATGAGCCCCCAACTAAGGATACTGCCTTTGAACCTCTATATACCCCTGCCTATACCTTCTAATATCCTGCCTATAAACCTCTAAGGATAACGCTAATTTGCGTACGCAGTCATACAGTAAATAAAGACTCAAGACCTAGAACCTGTGGTTCCAAAGCACAAAGTATTATTCAAGTAAAAGTACAGCAGTTACACGCTATGATCCTCATATAATCTTAGCGCAAAGAGATCATACAGACCCAAGTACAATTATACATACGCAGTGCTCTCTGGTCCAGATGTAGGCATCAGCAAGAAATCCCTCGTCAATCAGCATTCAGCACGAAGACTAGGAACCCAGGGTCAGAGCACACATATTTATACCCCCCAGGAATAAACAACACACTAGAGAAGTTTGTTGCTAATACCATTGGTCCTAAAGGAGAGGGCATATGTTACAAGGCATTTAACAGGTTGGTTCAAATAGACACAGTCCAGCCTCTAACAACTGGAGGTCTCTGGTTTCCCGCCTCATGCAAATCCTAACAGTTGTTCATATAATGTACATTTTGTTGCTTGAAGTCTCTGCGGTCCATAAGTTGAGAATGCATGTTGCGATCTCTCCATCGATATTACCGGAATACTGTTGAGAGAACATGGCTTACTTATCACGTATAAAACCTTAGTTACTAAATAACCTTTATTTCCTAGCAATGATAATAAATGTGCATTCTCGTATCTTATACCTTAAAGCTTATGGAACCTTGTATGTGAATATGTAATGTGTGAGTATGTGGGGTTTGATGTAAAGACGCTAGTTAACTTGGGGCAGATGCGTGTGCATGGAGCTAATATTCAGCGTTTTCATACAGGGTCTTATGCATTCGCTAATATGCGACTAGTTAACAGCGCAATTGTGTGTATTAATGTGTGTATGAGAAATGGTGCACTTAAATCTCACTTAAACTCACAGTGATTACGCAATTATAGTATGAGCCTCTACAGGCACGTGAATTCATTAGAGCACAGAGATAACGCTGATCTGAAGTCTTAGAGAATCTGTGTGGAGGGAGACCACCATAGACCGACATGGGGAGCACTTCTTCGCTCTCAGCTATCCCTA
This sequence comes from Taudactylus pleione, assembly GCA_031769625.1. NCBI lineage: Eukaryota > Metazoa > Chordata > Amphibia > Anura > Myobatrachidae > Taudactylus > Taudactylus pleione. The sequence continues at coordinate 18,775,137 of JAUIMM010000116.1, read as the reverse complement.
GAAGTGAACACCTAGCAGTGTGGAATGCTGAGCATTATAGTTCCATGACTTGCTCATGCCCCAGTAGCCCCCACCCTTTTCAGGCTCCAAAATACTGGTCTTTGTTCTCCCAGGGCCTGTGTAGATGCAAATTAGCACAGCTACAAGACCCAAACCTCAGATAACACTCTTGGCTTTGAAGGTATTTTATTGTAGGAAGCCTGCTAATGTAAGGTGCTACAAACGACCCCCTTGCTGTATTCGAGCAGGGCCACCTGGAGTGGGAGCAGACGTTATGTCCATGAAGCTTGTCTTCACAGGCTAGTTGTCACGTGGCCATTTGCTCTGTTTAGCTAATGCAATCCAGTTTTGACATACTGTACAGCCATTTCTGAAATATATCCTTTAGGGGAATTATAATAATACACACACTTTATCCAGAGCACCCAAACTACGTAAAGTCATGAAATGGGCTTTTGATGAATCGCCGTAACTTATGGCGATGGTCACAGATGCAATCGCATGCTGCTAATAGTAATATCGCCACATGTACTAAAGTGTGAGTTTATCTAAAATGGCGCTTAGGCGTCCATTCGCAAAATGGCGAATGGATGCCTAAGCGCCTTGCGGCCAGTCGCAAGATGGCGTCGCTGCGATCCAATTTTAAACTGATCTTGTCTCAGCCCGATGCTCGCGATAATCGAGACAGACTCCAGGCCGCTCGCACAAGAGCTTTGCGAGCGGACTGGAGAAAAAAAAAAATCAGACCTGCGAGTAGCCTCCGGCAGCGAGTGGGTCTGAATCAGGCCCTGTATTCCTACCCTCACTCTGCACTGAGCTCATAACAGCCAGGGACTGTGCTACAAAATTACTTTCCTCCACTCACTCTGCACTGAGATCATAGCCGCTTCTTTCAAAAAGAAGCTGTCCAGAACTGCAAAGGGCAGCCACCATATTTGTATAATTTATGTCGGTTTAATGATGATTTGTAGTCTCATGTATTTCATAAGACAGATACCAGGTGTTTGGTTGACATTCAGAAGGTCGACAGTAAAGAGTCTGTCATGGACATTAGGTCAACCATCATTCTGTAGACCTGTATATAGGTCGACATGGTTAAATTGTTGACTCATTCAAAAGGTCGACATTTAACATGTTGACACAGGTTTTTTCATGGTTTTTATGGTTCAGGTTAGACTAAACTAAAAAAAATAATTATTTGTCGATATTCAGAACCAGTCGACCTTCTGAATGTTGACCTATGTCCTGTCGATCTTTTATACCACACCTGTTATGACTCAACAGTTATTTTGTAAACAAAAGAAGGCTACATTCCAGTGTATGCATTTATTATTAGTGGAAAATATTGAAGCTTAAACCTTTGCACCCTTCACCTAGTCCGTACAATAGAACTTTGTAGACAGAAATCACTGATGTCAATTTTTTTCTTTGATTTAAAAATCTTGCTGCACTTTGCAAAGTATTATATGAAAGTTGTTTTCATTGTTAAAAAAAAAAGTTCACTGAGGCTTGGATACAATGCAAGATGTTTAGTAGTAGCTAAAGGGTATCTTCCCTGGGGATGTAGTCGGCATCCTGGCGTGCGGGATGCCGACGGTCAATATACTGGCGCTGGAATATTGACCGCCAGGTAAGGTAAGGTAAGCATCGAGGGTTAGGGGGCGTGTTAGGTTTAGGCACTAGGAGGAGAGTTAGGATTAGGCACTAAGGGGGGAGGGTTAGATTTTGGGTGCAGGGAGTGGCAGGTTAGGTTTAGGCACTGGGGGGAGGTTATGGGTAAGGGTATGTGTTAGGTTACTTACGTAAAAGTTGTTGGGATTCTGACTGTTGGGAAGCCGCTGTCAGGATTCTGAGTGGCAGCATCCCGACCGCCGGGATTTCATATCCATATCTCTGTGACAATTGCAACCATACCCAACCCCTGAACTAAATGCTCTAAATGATGTGTGTTGCAATAACCACGGATTGCTTGAAATAGTTTATGCTTGAAATTGCCTGTTGAAACCTCAGAAAGACATTTGCTGTAATGTGACAGATTTGTTATGAATAATTAATCTTCCACATTTTTAACAGGCAGTTTCAGGAAGATGTCCTATTGTAAGTATCAAAAGTTATTTGCAGAAAAACAGTTTTAGTGTTCACTCTAGGACTGGAGTGGGGCAGGGCGCCTGTGGGTAAAAAGGGCGTGGTCACTCTAGGGCTGGAGTGGGGCAGGGCGCCTGTGGGTAAAAAGGGCGTGGTCACTCTAGGGCTGGAGTGTGGCAGGGCGCCTGTGGGTAAAAAGGGTGTGGTCACTCTAGGACTGGAGTGGGGCAGGGTGTCTGTGGGTAAAAAGGGCGTGGTCACTCCAGGGCTGGAGTGGGGCAGGGCGCCTGTGGGTAAAAAGGGCGTGGTCACTCTAGGGCTGGAGTGGGGCAGGGTGCCTGTGGATAAAAAGGGCGTGGTCACTCTAGGGCTGGAGTGGGGGCAGGGCGCCTATGGGTAAAAAGGGCGTGGTCACTCTAGGGCTGGAGTGGGGCAGGGCGCCTGTGGATAAACAGGGCGTGGTCACTCAAAAAAGGGAGTGTCCACATACTAACAACCAATTTTATAATTATTCCTAGCGCCATCAGTGACAATATTTTTATTTGACTAAGCGGTGGTACCTAGCATAATGGCCTACATAATAATGGATGCACTTAATAGACAGTGAATGAACAATGTGTACAAATCATCTTAGTATTACTTGATGGCTATGAATTTAAAAATTACAACATCTTTCAATCACTTTATTTAGGAAGAGCACCATAGAGAAAGGATTCCCTGCTGTCCACAAGCTGAGTGCCTCTCTGCACTTTCATAAATTTAGTTTGTAATCTCTGATTCGTGGCGTGTGGTTTATACGTCTTACAGTTGCGCACCACTTAAATCTTTGCAAAGCATTTGCTAAATAAATAGATTTAAAAAAAAAAAAAAAAAAGTTTTTTTTTCCCTTCACAAATTGATTGATGCCTTTCTCATTTTTCAGGACCTGTGGCGGATCAGGAGTCCATGCGGAACCTGTGAGGGGTTTGATGTCAGCATTATGGATGAGATGATTAAGGTTTGGTATTTCTTTCTTACTTTTTTCTATAATAACACAAGAAGCTTTACGAATCTAGTATGCTATATGATAACATAGAGGTAATCATAAGATAGAGTAATAATAACAGCAGAAAATAATCTGCTAACCTATGAAGAAAAATAAAAAGCCAAAAGTGTGCTTATCGTTTTTTAATAACCTCTGAATAAATTTCCATAGGCAAAATCATTAGATGTTTACAGATAACTTAGAGAAAAGTTGTTTTTTTTTCCGCTCTACGTTATGGGCTTTCATACATACTGATGTTAGTTGTAAGTGTGAAATAGCACTGGTTATAGCGCATTTGACACTTACCACCTCTTCTTACATCTCCCCCTTTATTACTTTGGCAGAGCATTAGGGTACCACTAGAATGGGTGACATATGGAAGGGATCTCGTACTAAAGAGACCCAGCTCCTCCCATTAGACTGACATTCTAACAAGTCTCTCCAGTGCCAGCCTCCCATAGCACCCCCAGCGCTTCATACTTGTCAGAGCGATGACGTACAGAAGCAGGCTGTGAGTGGCTGAGAGAATGGTCCTGATGTCTGTTTTGGGAACTTCCAATCTAGACCCTTTCCGGGGTTTCATTCTTTTTTTCAGAATGCTACTTATACCACTTTCAGACAGAAAATGGCAAAAATCCCGATTTTTCCCGACTTTTGCATGCCGGGTTGTTTTGTCAGTCTCTGCCTGTACCCCCCTTCAGACAGAAGAGCAAATTAACGGGTCAAAAAATTCAACTCAGTAATTTGCTGGTTTACACGTGTATTTCTTCTGTCTGAAAGGGTCAACCCGGGACTAAATTGTAGTGTCTCTGACCCTGGTAAATTCCTGGGAATTTAGACCCTAGGTTACCCTTTCAGACAGAAAAAGGTCCCATGTAAATCACCAAATTACCGGGTTGAAATGTTTAACCTGGTAATTTGGATTTCTGTCTGAAAGGAGTATTTGTAATGCATACACTTGTCCATAGGTAAATAACAAGACCATCCCCCCTTGTGCCCAATACTCTACATGTGTAGTATTGATTTAACCTACATTCAGTTTGACAAATCATTTGTTTTTTTATATTGTGTAATGTAATTATCCTAAGGAAAAAAAGCTTATAGTGACAGTGTTGCTGTTTTTGGAATTATTTTTATAGTTGTGATGATTGTAACCTAACTTCACAAATGTTGAACCACTTGGTCACTGTCAATTTCTGCTACCAAATGTGATTACTACCTAGAGTATTACATTGAGTGTGATCCGTCAGTGATATTTATGTCGTGATACAATACAGTTAGACCTTCTAAAATAAAACCCCAAGGTGCCACAAAACCCTTGCTGCAGGGGCAAATTATTTTGGCTGCTTTAAAAATATCTTGATTTGGATTATCTGTACATAAGCTGTTGTTGTTCTGGGAGCATTCTGTTTGCTACTGTGAACCATGATCTGTGAGATCAACATGGTAGCACTGCCATTACCCTCTGCTGCTTGCCCTTCTGTCTTCTTATGAACCCCGGCAGTCAGAGGAGGGAACACATGTCCCAGTGTGAATTTCCCAGGCTTTGTAGGACATCTATTCCCTAAGACTCTCTGCTTTGGAGTCTTTGTGACAGGAGTAGAATTTTTCCAGTTCGCTATATTTCCGTGACAGCATCAGAACTAACTGGGGGATCCCACATTTCTGAGTTATGTTTTGAAACACCTCCCCGTACTATGTCCTCCTGGTGCCTTGCATATCGACTGAAGGAATCTGCCACATTGTTGTCCTATCCCACTGTATGAAGTGCTGTGAGCAATCTTAAGGTGCGTATCCACTTACAGAAATACAAACGAGAGCACGATTACGACATTGCAATCATGCTGTCGTCTGAATGTCTAGTGATGTGCCTAGACTGAACGTTCACTTGTTCAGTACAGGCACATCCATCATCCCCGTACATGCTGAACCTGGTTCGTCAGGTTGACCAGCAAGTACGGTCGATGATAGATGGCAAAAATGACCAGCGGGCACGACGTCGTTATCGTGCAATCGCCTGTCAATATCGCCTAGTGGATACCCGCCTTTAGATTGTTCTTTGTCCATAATATGATTGCAGATATTTTTATCACAATGGGGTGAATTCAATTGCGGCAATACCCCTAGTGTGCCATTGCAACAAATTGCTCCCAATTCACCCCGATTTTGCCTAGTAAAAAGCTGGGCTTTCTCTGACTTCACCAGCAGCTACTGGACAAAAAATATTTCCAGCAGCCGCCGGCCTTGCATTATATCAAACTACAAATCATGAGGTGGGCGCTCCATAAACAATGAATATATAATAATACATCCCTTCTGTTGATGATCGAGGATGACATGTGGGTCGGAATGAGTTCTTCCTCCTAATTTTCTCAGCTCAGTTATGAGAAATATATATATTATATTTATATATATATATATATATATATATATATATATATATATATATGTATATATACACAGTCAGGTGCATAAATATTGGGACATTGACAGAATTTTCATATTTTGGCCTCTATTCACCACCACAATGGCTTTGAAATGAAACAAACAAGATGTGCTTTAACTGCAGACTTTCAGATTTAATTTGAGGGTAATTACATCCAAATCAGGTGAACGGTGTAGGAATTACAACGGTTTCTATATGTGCCTCCCACTTTTTAAGGGGCCAAAAGTAATGGGACAAACTAAACAATCCTAACTCTAACTTTCACTTTTTAATACTTTGTTGCAAATCCTTTGCAGGCAATTGCAGCCTGAAGTCTGGAACGCATAGACATCACCAGACGCTGGGTTTCTTCCCTGGTGATGCTCTGCCAGGCCTCTACTGCAAATGTCTTTAGTTCCTGTTTTTTCTTGGGGCATTTTCCCTTCAGTTTTGTCTTCATCAAGTGTAATGCATGCTCAATCGGATTCAGGTCAGGGGATTGACGTGGCCATTGCATAACATTCCACTTTTTAGCCTTAAAAAACTCTTTGGTTGCTTTTGCAGTATGCTTCTGGTCATTGTCCATCTGCACTGTGAAGCGCCGTCCAATTGAGATATCGGTAATCGGTATAAGTTCTGAATAATTTGGAACTTTTACCTTGTACATATCTCCATTCCTAATAATAAAGGATGGAGATATAGATATAGAATGGTGGCGATCACTTTTCCGCCACGATAATTAGATTGGACATACTACCCCGGAAGTGGTCATCCCCCTGACTCCTCTGTTGGTGGAGCACAAAGTCCTTTACATACGGCTGCACCGCATAGTGGAGCATAATAACATCACTTCCTGTGAGTGAACACAGGAAGTGGGAAGGCGGCTATATCCTCCAGAATAAGTCCACATCCGGAAAAGGACCGGAATCGCCTGCGACCATTTTTGAAAAGGGAACAGGACCTAAAATTTAAATGATTACTCTCATTATTCACACAAATAGTACAATAAACCTTTTCACATGTAAGAGAAAATAAACCCTTAAAACATTTAAGAAGCAATACTTTTACTGTGCTACAATGACTATATCATATCGTTGTCAAGACAATCGCATCTTCTAATTCCTGTATGGTCCTAGAAAATTATACTGAATAATCAGACTTAAGTAGCTATTTAAATTTTTAGAGAAAATATTAGCCAGTTAGATGGTTGATAAGTGAGCATGGATCATCATTGTGTATGTTATTAGCTATAATAATGCCACTGTCAATCTGTACATGCAAGAAAGACGCTTGGCGCAGGCCGAATCAGATGGGACCTGGCGCGGTAATAAGGCGCTGTTTGCCGCGATTGTAGTAATAGTGTATGAGGACACAGCCGTACAATAGTCTTTCCAAATTTTTTTTTTTATTTACAGAAATCTCTAGATTTTCGTGAGTCCCAGGAGGCAGAGCCCCACCCACTTTGGGAATATCCCTGCAGAGCCCTGTCTGACCCTACAAAGGTTATGACCTTTGACTTCCGAGAAACAGTCCCTACAGATGACATGAAGACCGAGGGTTCTGTGAACCTTGTGAGGTGGGTTGGACTAAAAGATTCTCTTCTGATTAACACCTGCCCCTCTGGTAATAAGAATATAGAGTGCATCCGTCATGGGTTGAGATGTATCAAAACTTTGAGAGGAACAAAGTGTAGAAGTTGTCCATAGCAACCAATCGGCCTCTAACTGTCATTTTATAGAATCTACTAGATACTGATTGGTTGCTTTAGGCAACTTCTCCACTTTATCTCTCTCCAAGGCTTGATACATCTACCCCATTGTCACAGGTGCAGCTTTATAATTGTGCCTGCATGACTGTGTATTACAAACAGAAGTGCTGTGCTGTAATTACTGGGGGGGGGGCGCAGGCGCATAGTAGAAACACACTAGACTATGTGCACGATATATGTCAGCCCGATCCGTGGGATCGTACAACATATCGTCTGGTGTGTACCCGGCTTTAGTCTAGTCTACCCTTATGCCTGATGAGTTGGTCTATACTTATGCCTGATGACAATGTGTGTATCCCCTACACGAGAGTGGAACAGTTGTACGATTACAACTTTGTAATCGTTCATCATCCTGTGCAGTGGATAATGTGCCCACACTGAACGGTATGTTGTTCAGTGCAGGCGCCCTCCCTCTACCCCGAACATGCACAACCTGTCGATATCGACAGGTTGGCCTGCATGTTCAGGCAATGACAAATGCCGACAACGACCAGCGGGAGCGCGCTTCGCTGGCCATTGCCGGCATATTCACTGCACGATTAATGAACAATTGAACGATAACGATGGTGTAATCGTTCAATCGCTCATTTTTCTCATGTAGTGGATACGCACCTTAAGTCTACCCTTATGCCTGATAACACGTAAATATATTCTGTCCAACCATCCTGGTTGATTGGTAGGAATAAAAGTCTGGTAACATATGGGAGTACCTGATGATCAGCAATTTGCTCCTTAATGCCAGAAAACAGATGAAAATGGTCGTTCAGACAAGTTTGTTAAATGTTTGATCTAAACAAATTGTTCAAACAACAGTTTTCGTCCATTTTCCGGCGTTTGGGAGCAAATTGCTGATCATCATTTGCTTTCATACCTTACCAGATTTTCATTCCAACCAATCAGCTAGTTGGATGGTTGGACAGAAAATCTTTATATGTGTATGCAGCTTTAGTTTACCCTTATGCCTGATGACAGTCTACTCTTATGCCTGATGACTTAGTCTACTCTTATGCCTGATGACTTAGTTTACCCTTATGCCTGATGACTTAGTTTACCCTTATGCCTGATGACTTAGTTTACACTTATGCCTGATGACTTAGTTTACACTTATGCCTGATGACTTAGTTTACCCTTATGCCTGATGACTTAGTTTACCCTTATGCCTGATGACTTAGTTTACCCTTATGCCTGATGACTTAGTTTACACTTATGCCTGATGACTTAGTTTACACTTATGCCTGATGACTTAGTTTACCCTTATGCCTGATGACTTAGTTTACCCTTATGCCTGATGATTTGGTCTCTTCTCTCTTTTTTGCATAGAATGCCAGGGACAACAGAGATGCAATAGATAAACTTAAACATAAATGACTGAAAAAGCAGGTATTAGTGGAATAAATGGAGAATATAATACAGTATATAGGTAGGCTATGAAGTAATATGGTATTATAAAATGGTAATCTGTCCACTTTTTATATTTCTGAATCATTAACTCAATATCTGACTGTTTCTGTAAAAGAATTAATACTTATTACGTAATGATAGATTATTTATTTACTGAATGCAAATCTTGCTTGTATTTTTATTTTTAATAATTATTCTTACATGGGGAGCAGTATACATCACAGTGCTAGATGGAGACATTTTGTCATGCATGCCTATTAATTGTGGTAACTGGCACACTTCGGGTACTTAATAATATTGTACAGAAAACATTGATGTGCTGCAAGCCGTATGACATGCACTACATGTCCAAAAGTGTATGGGCACCAAAACATCACACCGTTCTGTACTTGTTGGCACATTAATATGGAGTTGGTCCCCCCTTTGCTTCTATAGCTGTCTCCACTCCTCTGGGAAGGCTTTCCACTAGATTTTGGAATATGGCAGCGGGGATTCCATTCAGCCACAAGAGCATTATTGAGACCGTGCACTGATGTTGAGTGACAAGGCCTGGCTTGCAGGCGACATTCCAATTCATCACACAAGTTGCAGTGCATTGAGGTCAGTGCTCTGTGCAGGCCAGTCAAGTTCTTCCACCTCAAACTCTGCAAAACACTTTTTGACAGACCTTGCTTTGTGCATGGGTGCATGGTCATACTGAAATGGGAAAGGTCCTTACCTAAAATGTAAGTACGCATTCAGGAATGAAGTGTGATTCAGACATCAGCTAAATCCAGGTGTATCCTTCAGACTTCCAGATGGTGAAGCTCAATTCTTCACTCCCCTGCTCCAGAATCAATTCTACATCACCGTTCTACATCACCAAAGCCGACATTCGGCATTGCGCAGGGTGATCTGAGGCTTGTGTGCAGCTGCTCGGTCTTGAAAACCAAATCTATGACTTTGTTTAAATATTTCACGTAATATTTCAGCTAATGTTCATCCATCTGTACAGGTCAGGCAAGTGTCACGGTGTGGTGCTCTGGATGGAATACCGGCTCACTGAGGATATTCCTGTTAGCACCGGCCTGTTGCGGGTGGACGACGAGACGGTGGGTAACTTCGAATTAAGGTCTGCCATAGTTGCAATGTAATTTTCACTACTAGCAGATGACTGTGTAGTAGACATTTTTTATAAAGCGCTTGGTCCATATATATACATAAAAAAGAGCGAACTTTTCTAGTAACTCTCTTCATGTTAATATTTGTTATACATTACAGTCTATGGATGTTGTCAGAGAGCCACAAAAAAAAATAAAACAACTTGCTATATAGGACAACCAATATTGGGAGCTGCTCTTTCTTCCTCTGTGGTGCTTTGTAATGCAGCAGTCTCTCACTGTACAGGATGAATGCTGTCTTTCCCTGCAGTGTCTCTGTATTTCCCTCATCATTACCCTGTGTAATAATGCTTCATCAGCTAGAACCAGTAATTCCAGCAGTGCCAACAACTCTTCCCTTACACAGCTGTCTTGCATTGTAAAACCCACCAAAGGCATGAAATTCAATATGGAAGCCCATTTTAGGTATAAAATAAGCAGTCTTCTCTGAAAAAAAACTTTTATACATTTAATGTACTTAGAATTAATAAAAAAAAAACTGGAACCGAAAGGAACTGTGAAAACAATATATTTATCATTCCTCCCTGGGGGACACTGGAGACACGGGTGGAGAGAGGACACTGGGCACTTTCAGATCTGACTCTTTAATTGTAACTCCTCACCCTAATACCCCCGATTGAGTGTGAGTGCCCGGGGAAGCCGGCACTATCTTGGAGACTGCCTTATGCTGTTTCTAAAGTTTGGTTTGGCAGCAAGATCAGAATAATCGGCTGCTGGGCGTGCATAGAGCATACTGATGAGGAGCTGCAGACAGTTTCTCCGGCAACCTGCTTCCAGCATGGAATTCTCTCTGGGGGGGGCGCCGTGACTGCCCCAGATAGGCGCTTTGGTCCCCGGAATCCCTGTCACCATTGGGCAGGGAGGTCCTGATCATGCTACGGCAGCGGTAAGGAAAGTGACGGTTTCCTTCAGGTAGCCCTCAGTAGACATAGAGACTAATGCAGGGTACAGAGTTCTTGTTGATGGCTTCCATAACTGTACCCAGGTGGAGGTGCTTCTCTGTTCAGCACTACTCCTTTGGCACTCTTCACTGAGGCACATCAGCTGGTCTTTATTCAACTGCCTAGGGTCCAGGTTCCAGCTTTCCATCAGTGAAAGGGCAAGCAGTTCTGGGTTGCTCACTCCCCAGGCCTTAGACCGACAGACGAGCATCAGGTGTGACGGACAGGAGATCCGAAGCTTGGTTGAGGGGAATCGTTACAAGGATACAAGGGGTTATATTTTTCCCCAAAATAATTATTTTCATCAGGTCTGCCTGAAGATCAAAGGAAGCGTCTTGCTCTGGATGGAGCTATTCAGAAATTACTCTCAGCGTTGAATATTGTGCCTGTGGACCACATGGAGCCTGGGGTTTTAGTTCAACTTTATTCTGGTTTAGAAGCCAGACTGGTCTTTCAGGCAGATCATTTACGAGGGGACAGGTTCAAAATGGAATCCCTCAGGTATGTGGTCAGCAGAATGATCAGGGAGGGGTGTCCATGGACATCTAGGATGCTTTCATGCATGTTCCTACAATCCAGTCTAAACATTATAAATTGAGTACTCTTCCTTTTTGCATTGCCACTGCTCAAAGGTTGTGATGACAGTGATGTCAGCTCTTCTCAAATCAAGGAGGTTGACCGCCATTCTTTATTTAGACAAACTTCTAATAAAGGTGATTTCCCCGGAGGTATTGTTGGAACGTGTGTGTGAGAGAGAGAGAAAACAGTTTCTAGAATCACATGGTTGAATTATAAACTATGCCAGGCCCAATCTGATTCCTTAAGAAAGGAGGCTCTTACTGGGGATACTCTCTGACATGAAGCTCCAGAGTGTATCACTGCCAGAGGACAAGATTCTTTCTTTCTACATCAGGGTCCATAGGGACAGGATACCTTGGGGTATAGGTGATGACGTCAGGCATTGGGCACCATAGAGTTAAGTTTTCAGCCTCCCAGGATGCATCAGGGTCCCCCTCCTATACCCCGTCCCCGAGCCAAGGCATCTCAGTTTCGTTGGTGCCCGGCTTGGAGTCTGAGCACCTGTTTAGAGGGGGGCTAAGAATAGCCCCTGAAGTTTCTTTCAAGGCAGCTGTGGCTGCACATCTGGGAGTACAGCATGGACAGTCACTGCTGACGTCCATGCGGTCTCCTCTACACCCCGCTAGTACCAGAACGCCGGTACTGATCCGGGGATGCTGGTAAGTGTCTGGGGTCATGGCTAGCGGTGACCCCAGATGCTTCGAACCATGGCTGGATCTAAGGGGAGCAGGTAAGCAGCGGGGGTTTTTGCGGTGGGTCCCTGCTGAGAACATGGTCCACAGTTCCCAGGCAGGGGGCTCCCTGGGGACTGGCTGCAGCGTGGAGCCAGGTATTAACCTGCGCTTCCACTATCCCCCTGGGACAGCGAGACGCAGCTGAGCGGCATCGGGTTCTCCAAGGTCACCCTGTGCAGTTCCAGTCGGACAACGCCACCACCGTGGCCTACATAAATCGACAAGGAGGAACCCGAAGTCGGGCGGAACTCACAGAAGTGTCCCGCATCCTGGTGTGGGTGGAGCTATATCTTCCAGCTATATCAGCGGTGTTCATCCTGGGAGTCCTCAACTGAGAAGCAGATTTTCTCAGCCGGCAGGATGTACATCCGGGAGAATGGTCTTTGCACCAGGACGTCTTTCAACTTCTGGTGGACAGGTGGGGTCTTCCAGAGATAGACCTCATGGCATCCCGGCACAACAACAAGTTGCCGGTGTACGAGTCTCGAACAAGAGACAAAAGGCGTCTCTGGTGGACTGGTGGATGCTCTGTCCGTCGAGTGGACGTTCCAGTTTGCCTACCTCTTTCCTCCGTTTTCCCTTCCGCGGGTAATCCTGAAATTCAAACAGGAAGGCGGTACGCTCCTGTTGATAGCTCCAGAGTGGCCCAGGTGGCACTGGTTCTCGGACCTCCAGAGTCAGTGGACGTTCCTCTGCGGTTACCACTGCAGCCGGACCTGCTGTCACAGGGTCCTTGTCTTCACCCGGACCTGACTCGGCTGTCTTTGACGGCGTGGCTGTTAAGACGGCCATGTTAAGGTCCAGAGGGTTTTCCGGCTCTGTGGTGCAAACCATGCTAAGAGCTCAGAAGCCATTCTCTGCAGGAATATACCATCGTGTGTGGCATACGTTCTTCCAGTGGTGTCGACCTAGAGGTTATGCCCCTCGGGAGTTCCTCCTCTCTTGAGTGTTGGCTTTCCTACAGGCTGGCCTAGACCATGGGCTTCGCCTTCCTTCCCTGAAGGTGCAGGTGTCTGCCCTGTCAGTCTGGTTCCATTGTAGGATTGCTGCGCTCCCTGATGTGCGCACCTTTATGCAAGGTGTTCTTCACATTCAGCCACCTTTTGTTCCACCGGTGGCTCCTGGGATTTGGCTGTGGTCCTGAGAGCTCTCCAGAGACCGCCGTTCGAACCACTGGGCTCAGTGGACCTTAAATGGCTTACAGCTAAAACAATATTCCTTCTGGCCATTACTTCGGCCAGACGTGTTTCTGACTTAGGGGCTCTCTCCTGTAGACCCCCTTTTCTGATTTTTCATAGGAACAGGGCGGTGCTGCGCACTCGTCCTGGATTCCTTCCTAAAGTGGTTTCAAGTTTCCATATCAACGAGGACATCGTTGTGCCAGATTTTAATTCACCTGATCTTTCAGTGGGTGAGGCCACTTTGGATGTTGTGCGGGCCTTAAGGATTTATGTTGACTGCACTTCTTTTAGGAAGTCGGATGCCTTGTTTGTCCTCTATGGCTTCTGTAAAAAGGGTTGGCCTGCTTCAAAGCAAACTTTGGCAGGTTGGATTTGTATGGCAATTTCAGAAGCTTATCTTCGTAAAGGCCTTCCGGTTCCATCCTCATTCCACTCGGTCTGTGGGTCCTTCGTGGGCAGCTCGACGTGATGCCTCTGCAGTCCAGATTTGCAAGGCTGCAACATGGTCCTCTGCCCATACCTTTGTGGCGGCGGATTCTCCTTTCAGCACAGGAGCGTCTCTACCCTTAAAGGATACTGCTTTGGGACATCCCCAAGGTATCCTGTGGATACCCTATGGACCCTGATGTAGAAAATATGAGATATATGGTAAGAACTTACCTTTTGTTATCTCTTATTTCTACGAAGTCCATAGGGTTCCACAGGACTCCCGCCCTGTCGCACCTGTGCTGCAGATGGGCTTTACTCTGGTCACCGTTTTTTCCGTCTCTCTCTGGTGAGAATGTGATTCTTGTGTGTGTCCAGATCTTTCTTCTCTCTCTATGGCTTGGTACGTAACTGAGATGCCTTGGCTCGGGGGCGGGGTATAGGAGGGGGACCCTAATGCATTCTGGGAGGCTGAAAACTTAACTCTATGGTGCCCGATGCCTGAAGTCATCACCTATACCCCAAGGTATCCTGTGGAACCCTATGGACTTCGCAAAAATAGAGATAACAAAGGTAAGTTCTTACCATATCTCATATTTTACAGAATCTAGACAAATCACTCTTGGTGCAGGGAGGATGGCGGGTAAAATGGCAAATTAGACCACCTCGAAAGTAGTGACCAAGTTTCATTCTCTGGATTTTCAGATCCATTTGTTGTAGACTAAGGCCCTCATTCAGAGCCGTACGCTCTGAGCAGAGCGCACGCTCTGAATGAGGGCCGGCCTCCATGAAAATGGAGCGTCCTCCTGGACGCTCGTATAGCTGTGGGTCACCACCCACAGGCTATACGAGCGTGCATTTTGATGGCCGCGATGGTCGTGACCATCGCGACCATTGAAACTGCGAGCCGGAGCCTGCGGTTGAGGTTTTCAACCGCAAGCTCCGGAGTGATTTTGGCTCTATCAGAGCCAAAATCACTCCCACTGACATCACTAGTGATGTCAGTGGGCCGGCTTCTGACGGGAGGCGTTCCCGTGGGAACGCCCCCGTCAGGGAGGCACGCCTACCAAAGGGGGCGTGCTGTCAATCAACATCGACAGCACGCCCCCTTTGATCAGACACGACGAGCGAAGGACTTTCCTTCGCTCGTCGCGTCTGGCGCATGCGCACGACGGAGCTCCCTCCGTCGTGCGCATGCTCAGTCCAGAACATCGACCCACTTGCTAGCGGACAGCCGCTCGCGAGTGGGTCTGAATCAGGCCCTAAGTCCCATATTTAGTTATACTTCCAGTACATAAGTCTGTCTTCCGGGGTACGTCATTTCCTTCTTTGGTGGTTGCAGAGCTGCAACCTATGCATGGTTTCGTCCCTTGGCCATTTGGGACTGGATCTTGGTGAAGTTGAATGTTAGTCTCAGGAGTTGGGGCATTTGTCCTTCTGTCCAGATTCCAGGGCAGGTGGTCTCCAGAGGAGTCTGCACTTCTGATCAAGCAATGTTTAACATTCTGAAGGCTGCTCCGGCTCTCTTGAGGGGTCGAGCAGTGTTGATTCAACTAGACATTGTTATGACAGTGGCATATGTGAACTATCAGAGGGGCATTTAGAGAGCCCAGGCCATAAGGGAAACAAGCCAGGTCATGCACAGGGCAGAAAAAAAATAATCAAGATCTTACCAAAGTGTTCACCCATGGCGTAGACAATTAGGAGGTAGATTCCCTCTGCAGATAGTGTCCAGGTTGAATTTCAAGGTAAAGAATTACTGTTACAGGACCATGGATCCTGGAGCGATGTTGGTTGACGCAATGGTGGTTCCAATTTGCTCATTTGCCTGTTTCTTCTGGTAGTCATGCTTCTTAGGGCTCTCAAAAAGATAAAAAGAGAGGGAGCATGGATAATTCTTGTGGACCTAGACTGGTTCATTTATCCAGCATCACCTTGGCATAACAGAGGTTCCTCTGTGGCGCCTTCCTCAGCAATCAGACCTGTTAAGCCAATGTCCTTTCCAGCAGCTACCTTGTCTGGCTTTATCAACGTGGTTATTGAAGTCACAATATTAAAGGCCAAGTGGTTTGCTGACAGTATGATAACAACTAATGAGAATGCAAGGAAGGCAATTTCTTTTCCAAGAATTACCGTTGGGTCTGGGAAACCAATATTGCCTGTTGTGAGCAGAAGGATTTTCCTACATGGTAAGTTAGATTGGGAATGTTGCTCCTGTTTTTGCAGGAGGGACTTCATGTTGGGTTCCACCTTAGGTCCATGAACATTTAGGTTTTGGCATTGTCATTATTCTTTCAAAGAAGACTGGATTTGATCTCAGTTCAAACATTATAAATAGAGGCGTTCTTTTTGTGCAGTGTCTTTATGTTCCTCCTGTTGTTCTGTGGAACTTGAATTTAGTTCTCTGTATTGCAACATTGTTTCTCCTTCATCCACTAGGGGACACTGGAGTTCAAGACAATGGGGTATAGACGGTGGTAGAGTAGAGCCTGGCACTTTAAATAATTCAGAAGTGTGACTGGCTCCTCCCCCTCTATGCCCCATCAGCCCCAGTTTTTTAGAATGTGCCCGAGAGAGCCGGTCGCACATCAGGCTGTCTCCAGCCTTTTCATATAATTTTAAAGCATTGAGGACAGGCAGACTTCTTGCTGTGGCAGTCTGCCTGCTACGTGGGAGCCGCCGGGAAGGGCACCGCCACGGCTACTGCAGCCTGTGTCCGGTGACCCTGAGGAGGGGGCACCAGCAGATGGGGTCATCAGACCCTGCGAGGACCCGCCACTGCTGACACCGGCATGTGTCCGGGTTCCTCGCCGCCCCCTCAAGCCCAGCATCCCGGCCGCAGCAGCCCGTAAGTATATCCCACCACTCCTGACTAGCTGGAGTGGTGGGCCAAAAGCTGGGCTCAGGGAAGCGCGCGCTGCGCAGCTATTACAGCCTCCTTTCCTCTGCCAGAAAACTGGCATTGCAGAGCTGCTGACGAGACCCGGATCGGCAGTCAGCGTCCGGGTCTCTGTCTTAGGCCTAGCTCTGATCCCCCCCTCCTATTTAATGAGGGGAGGAAACACAGTGTTGCTATTAGCCGCGCCGGAGCTTGTATTGTAGAAGCTCCGGCGACGGCATTGAGAGGAGCATTTAGACACCGCTCCAGCGCGCCCTGTTTACTGACTGAGCGGCTGTTATCAACTCCCGTGTGGCTGTTGAGGCGCGCTAATAACAGCGCCATTCTTCTCTCCCTCTTGTTAAGGAGACGCTGCACCGCTGATCCCAAGGCAGTGCAGCGCTGACTGACCCGTCGCAATCGGGTCCTCCCCAAAGAACGGGAGGTGTAGTGCCGCGGTAGGCGTGCTAAACGGCCGCCATTAGCGGGAGCTATATATATATATATATATATATATATATAAAAATATGCCGGTTCAGACTGGGCGAGTTAGCGACGGGCTATACCCGGCGGTGTGGGGGCGTGGCTTAGGTCTGGCGGCCATTACTGCTCCAGGGCATTTGCTAAGCCTATCATGACGCGCTGTACAGTGCAGATTTATTAAAACATTGCTCTTCCTAATGTATATGACACTGTGCATGCATACCTACATGGGGTATGCATGTGTTTATATGTATATGCGCGGCATCCCTGCATGTGTATGTGTATATATGCATATATGTGTGCCTGTCGGTTATTACCCAGTTTTGTCTTCTGCCCTGTGCATGTATGTATGTGTGGTGTATATGTGTGTATATATACATATATATGTATGCGTGTGTGTGTGTATATATATATATATATATTATATATACATATATGGGCAGCTGCAGATCTGGATGGAACCTAGTTGGTCTCTATTATACTATAATGCTGGGATAGATTATGCTGATGGCATACTGAGCGCAGTGTAGCAGTCTTCCTGCTTACCAAGTTACGCAGCGGCAAGTTCCAAATTAAACTTTATATATCTCGGTAGTTCCTATATGGTGGTCAGATTCCACAGTGAATTGTTAGACGGGAGAGCACTGAAAACAGCCGGCCCCACAACTATCCTAACTGCTGCCTTACGTCATTGTGATGTTACTGTGTAGAGGATAGTTATGACTAGTTAACAATTGTCTATCTCAAGATGGCTGCAGGAGTCTGTCTGATTAAGTATTAATCAGTACTCATATTGAAGAGCAGCACCTCTACATATAACAGGACTCACCGCCACTATTATAGAGTGAGCGTCCGGGCCTGACACTAGCTCAGAGAGGAACATTCCCACAGCCTAATATAGAGGCTGTGTCCATGTCACTTGCCCTCCACATGATCTGCCGATTGATCTATGTCTGTGTCACATAGGCCTGTATACATCAAGTATACTGCAGTATATTTCATTGCACTGAAGTTGTCTTTGATTCCCACTTTGAAAAAGCGGGTTGAACAGGAGCTCACATGGCTCACCTGATAAGGCGAGTACACCAGTGACAGAAGGATCCCAGGATCTAAACCAGTCTGGGACATCGCGCTGTTAAGATATCCAGGCCCCAACGCCGTAGCAGAATGACGGCCACACGCTGCACATGAGCAGTCTCCCTGCAAGGAGGTAAGCCACACATATGTATATATTTGTATTTTATACATAAGCCCTATTTTGGAACATATATATATATATATATATATATATATATCTGGAGTGAATTGTCCGGGGCTCAACCAAGGTCTTGGCTCAGTGCCTACGACACACACCCTCAACACGCTCAATCTCATCTGATCTCGGAAGCTAAGCAGGGTCAGGCCTGGTTAGTACTTGAATGGGAGTTTTGCCTTGGAGTACCAGGTGCTGTAGGCTTATCCTTCCATGGCTTTACTGTTGCTCATATTAAATAATATTGTCACCTATTGATCTGGATGTATGTACGCGTATACATTATGGAAATATATGTATGTATCGCTTCTGATCCTTACCGTAAAGACAGTGGAGGATCTGTTATCAGTTTTGTCTGATACCTAGCATATTTTAGAAAGGAGGATCCTGCGATTGGAGGCTGGACTCTCCTGATGCGGTAGTTTGGTACAATTACTATATCCATATACTGTATATATAAAATGGTGGCTCTATAGACTACAGTCATGTTCTGCAGCTTACATTGTGATAGTCACAATTCCCTAAGGCATTGTTCTAGTATGGACCCTATGCATGTCCTGGGGCCCTCTTGTATGTCCACACATGGATATAGTGGAGCAAACTTATAGGAGATGTAGATATATGTGGATATGGATTCATATATATATATATGGATGTGTGTGTATGTATATATATATATATATATATATATATATATATATATATATATATTATAGAATGATGATCTCCTGGTGAAGGAGTCTTGACAAGTAAACATTCCATGTTGGTACTAACTTCCCTCTTCCGTCAAAGAGATTGCCTTCTCTTGCAACTATGTTTGACGGGTGTGTGTTTGTGTATATGTACATATATATATTCACATTCCTTGTATGAATATTTCCTAATATTTGGGAAAACCTGTTTTGTTTTTTGTTTTTTAACCCTAACTGGGGTTTTCTCTACAGATATATATATCCCTTCTTTACTTGGGATACCTTATGCACTCTGTCTATGTACAGGTGCCTTTCTCAGTATAGATTCCAGTACTCAATATTATTGTCTAGTCAATATACCGATAAAATGAGGCTATAAAGTGGCCCCTAGATTCACTTCCTATCAGTACATAGAGAATCCACACATCCTCAGGACCTAATTATTTAAATGACAACAGACTGCAGTTACTGCTCCCGTGCCTGAAGGCCTAGGGCCACCTGCCGAATAGGCAGGGTCAGGTCTGGCTTTATCAGATGGTGAGTATCAAGTAAATCCTTGGCCCTGCGGTTCAATTTTCAATCCCTCTTGTTGTCATCACTATAACTTTCAAGGGTCACTGGTGGGGATCCATCATCAAATAGGTAAATTTCTGTGTGTATCTTGACCGGTACAAGGTCTTATTTAAATCCACCTTTTAACTAATACGCACTTCACCATTATAGGTATACATGTATTGATGCACTAGCAGACCGTAATTGGGGTATATATATAATCTCTATAAGTATACACATCCCTAATGTAACAAGCTCAGGTATACAGTCTTGTTGTACAACCTTCTTGTCTCCACAAACATTTTGCTAGTTTTCTACAGTATTTCCCAAGAGAACATTGCCAGACTTAAGTTCGTGCTGTAGAGCATTTGTTCTTAGCTCACCGAACTACTCTCTCTACCTGACTGGTCGGGTTGCTGTGAGATGGAAAAGGTCAGTGAATAGCGTCTAGAGGGCTTCTGGTTGCTCACAGGTAAGCGGTACCTCACTAATGCCTCGGAAGATGCTCCCTTTTCATGCAACCCAACATTACAAGTCTCCCTTCCGCACCCTAGCTGCAGTACTAGCAGGCATCCGCTCTTGTAATCAGTGGCTCTACTACACCTTAGAGTTTTCCTGGCGTGTGGGTGCATAGTTCCAACATTGAGAGTGCTCGCTTTGGCAGCACATATACTAAAAATTGGAACGTTACATAGAAGATTAACATAGCCCCTGCTCTAGGTTGACATGAAAATTCGTGAAGCGTTCCAGATTAATTGTCACTTTTTTCTACTAAAATCTGTTGGGGTTATCAAGGACTGTAGCGCATCTATGGGTTAAGGCACATATTTACATTAAAGTGTGACAGTCATTATGTTCTGTGCAGGGAGCCCGATTCCTATTCAGTATCTGTGGATATTTTCATCTGACAGGTACCTGATGGGTACCTTTATGGTTGTCCTAGTTCTCTAGCCTTGCTGTATGGGATGCTTCCCTATATTGGTAGCTCTCCCTGGGTGGCTGTTGCATCCGTGCTCTTTAACTGGCAGGGTATCCGGGTTGTTTTCATACTATGTTCGGGCCAGCAGTTTGTACTGTCTACACACTTCCATCATGATGGATGTTGTCTGTTGGTTGGGCTCGTTGCTTTGGATTTCTTTCAGGCAGGCACAGGGCGTGTGCCATATAGTCCCCACCCGGAGTGCCTCATACATGAGTGTAGTTCCCGTCCCAAGCGGTTTTGATGTTTCTATAGGCAGGCAACTGATGGGCTGCCAAACACTCTGCCAGTGGTCTGGTACGGGGATTTATAACTGCAGGTTTTCAGTTGCTGTCTGACCCTCTGAACGAATTGAGACCACAATTCCTTTCTAAGCCGCCTCTGCTTCATACCCAGTGAGATCTCTATTTGTTGGAGACTTCCTTCCGCTGGTTTTAAAACCTTGTGGTTGTTGGGCCTCGAGAATGGTCCTGGGCGACTGTTCGGTCTTGACTTTTGCCTCCCTGTTTACTCCTGTTAGGAGTCTGTGGACAGGATCAGCTCTGTTTCTGTAGATGGTGTTATTCTACCTATATCTATATGTATTCTGTCCAGCACTGCTGGGGGTCTGCTGTCTGTGTATTATATTGCTTCCTATGTTCGACTTCGCTGTTTAATGCTTTCATCTGCGGGTGTTCTCTCGCTAGCCGTTATTCCATTCGAATTACACTATACGTTCTGGAATTCTGTGGTTGTTTGGCAGGGGGTTCTGATTGTCTCCTCTGCTCTGTGACACTTGATCCTCAGCTCTTGCCTTTCCTTTGGGCCTACAGTTCTTGGCGATCCTGGTTTTCGGTTTTGCCAAAGGGTCTACAAGTTCTCCGCGCTTCCCACCCGGGAGGTTGGCTTTGGGACGTCCCCATTGTCTTGAACTCCAGTGTCCCCTAGTGGATGAAGGAGAAAACAGGATTTTGGTACTTACCGATAAATCCCTTTCTCCGATTCCACAGGGGACACTGGACGCCCGCCCGGCGCTGCGTACCTGCAGTGTTGTTGGTTCCTTCTATGATTGTGTGGCTGCATGTGTTCCCTGCAGTGGTTTCCTCTGTTCTCCTTCAGTCGGTATTGTTCCGTTCTGTGGTCCTCTCCTCCTCTTTTTCCTAATTGTCCTCCGTCTCCTCTCGGGCTCAGTTCTTAAACTGGGGCTGATGGGGCATAGAGGGGGAGGAGCCAGTCACACTTCTGAATTATTTAAAGTGCCAGGCTCTACTCTACCACCGTCTATACCCCATTGTCTTGAACTCCAGTGTCCCCTGTGGAATCGGAGAAAGGGATTTATCGGTAAGTACCAAAATCCTGTTTTTTTTGAACCATTATAGCCAGTGGACTTAGGGATGTTGGCCTGGCCATCTCTTCAGCCCTTAGGGTGCCAGAATTCAGATCGATCTTTCTCATGCTGATCACCTTTTCTAATTTTTCATGAGGAAAGGGCTATTTTCAGGACTAAAACCCTTTTATCATCCTAAGGTAGTGTGTTGTTTCGGCTATGCACCAGGATGGTTCTCAGGAGGAGGAGGGCCTCTTAAATCCTTTTATGTGGTTATGGTTCTTAAGATTTATGTATGAAGGACTAAAGAGGTGCAATGGACAGATGATGTCTTTATCCTGTATGTTCCCATAAGAGGGGCTGGCCGAGGGGTGTAACAGTTCCAGAAATATTTAAATCTCATTCTACAGGGTCATTGGGTGCTTTGTGGATGGAGCAGTTACCTTGACTTCCTTGCACATGATGTTCTATTGGTTCGATGTTTCTACATTTAAAGATGCCGGTTTTGGGCGATAGGTGCTAGGCACCACACAGGAGGGCTCCCACCTTTATTGACCACTTTGGGACATCCCAAGTGTCTCAGCTGACTCGGGCACTCACAAAAGCTGAATTGATTTGCAGCAAATTGGAGTATTGAGGAAGAGTTAACGTGTCAGCATTTTAAAGTGTCCAGGTTCCTCACTCCTCTCACTATTACCCAGTTTCTGTAGTGTCTCAAATTGGAGAAAAGGATTTAACAGTAAGTACAAAACTCCTATTATTTCTTCTGGCACCATTCTCATCGTACTCTCACCCTTCTGTTCATGTCACAGGGGGACTGCCAGTGGTATGAACACTGCAAGCAAGGCATTTACTTCTTCAGTTCTCTCCTGGACCTGGAACCTACTCCTAGACACTGTTACAGTTCGGTCACCTATCAGCTGACTTTTCATCCCCAGTTGGGAGACCTACGCATGAGTTTCACTCCTAACTCTTAGCATTCAACCACAATATTGACGTCGGAGAGGTCATAGCTGGTAACCATACTTGTACAGTTCCTAAATATGCAGCTTCTTTAAAAAAATAAAAATAAATGTAATATACACCCTTTGGATTGGAGCCTATCACTGTCTACATGTTTCCACTCACTGCGTTCATCTGCATTCAGCCTTTGATTCAGGATGTAGGAAAATGTTCAGCCTAGTTTTC
Source organism: Taudactylus pleione (assembly GCA_031769625.1). Taxonomy (NCBI): domain Eukaryota; kingdom Metazoa; phylum Chordata; class Amphibia; order Anura; family Myobatrachidae; genus Taudactylus; species Taudactylus pleione. Next base: position 18,752,083 of record JAUIMM010000116.1, on the reverse strand, counting down.
TTTATCTTCACGTTTATCTCCATTTTCTTTCATTCTGTATTTTAAACAATAAAATGACACTTGACTGACAGTCTGTACTGAAATGTAAGCTTGGCATAAAACCGAATTTAAATCATGATATATACTAATGGCTTTATCCATTTTTTTAATGAATGCTATATACAGGGGAGTAGGTGTCATGCATTACTCTAGCTGCTGTGAAACTACACATCCCAGCATGTCCTGCCACAATTTTGCTTTTTAGGATATGCTAAGACTGTTGCAGGGCATGGATATGTAGTTCCACAGTGCCGGAGTGCCAGACATGCCTACCCCTGCTATATACTGTCAGACTCTTACCTAATAGTGGCAGCTGTGTTTACATGAGCTTTAAGTGATGGATTTAACAGCAGTATCGGCATGGAAATGTAAGAATGCGTTTGTACACTTCCTGGTTCTGGCATATAGATATGACTGGAACAATTATTATGCAACTGTTATCATCATCATTATCAACAATGCGAGAAATGTGCGCCAGACCTATGAGATGCACAAAGGTCAAAATTGGATCAAGCTTCCCTAATGTATTGAACTTGCATGTGAATGCTCCTGACTTGACTCTCCATGCAAGTATAAGGTATGCTCAATCAAAATACAGTATGAAGTTCTGCACTGTAACAATGGTTTTACTTTATATAAGAAGGCTTGTGGTGGTGGGCACTGATGGGAACATCAAATAGCTGGGTGCCTGAACAATATTAGTATTCAGACAGAGAGGAACGACACTTCAAGCAGGAAAATTTGCGCTAATGACAGTATTTTATTTGCACCGGTTCAGCCTGAATGGGTCTAATGGAGCATATACACGGTCAGATTTGTCAGATCTGTCAGATGAACGATTTTTGACTGCATTAAAATGAATGGAATCGTCCAAGTCTGACTGCAAACACATCAGATGTCAGATATCGTTATCTGACCATCGGGAACGCGCATCGTTCATCGTTAAGGCATGTCAGATATGTCAGATTTTCCTTCAGATATGAACAATTGAACGATTTTTTAAATTCTTTATCGTTCAGATCTGAAGAAAAATCTGACCGTGTGTATGCACCATTATACAGATCTGAGACGTTATCAATTTATGTGCAAATAAACTACAAGGGTATATTTACTAAAGTGCTTGTGTTTAGAAGTGGAGATGTTGCCCATAGCAACCAGATTCTAGCTATTATTTTCTAGAAGGTGCTAGATAAATAAGTAGAATCTGGTTGCTATGGGCAACAACTCCACTTCTAAAAACCCGCACATCCGTAAATATACTCCCTATAATTTATGCAGATTTTCCTGCTTGGAGTGCCACTCCTCTCCGCCTATCTATATTATACATCGTACAAAGTCAATGATCACGCTGAGCGAAAAGTTTGTGGGTCCCAGGGACCCATTACTTTAGGAATTTGGGGGTCCTATTCCACTTTTTCTTGGTCCCATCACATATTATGGTACAATGCTAGGGACAGGGAGCAGTTATGGTAGAGGGGGTTAAGGGCAAGCAGTAGTTAGGCTAGAGCTGGAGATAGAGACAGAGAGGTGGGGGTAATGGGGGTAAGTGCAGACAGCAGTTGGGACAGTGCTGGGGGGCAAGGATGGAGCTTAGGAGTAAGGGGGTAAGGTGAGAAATCAGCTGGGGTAGTATTGGGTAGTATTGGAGCAAGGAGGGGGTTACGGGCAGGCAGTGCTGTGGGGGTAGGTAGATAGCTAGGGCAGTACTGGGGGACAAGGAAGGGGTTAGGGGCAGGCAGTACTGGGGGTAAGGAGGAGGAAGGGTAGACAGCAGCTGGCGCAGGACTGGAGGGCAGTACTGGGGGTAGGGAGAGGGGTAAGGGTAGATAAAAGCTGGGGCAGTACTGGGGGTAGGAAGGAGGTAAGAGTAGATAGCAGCTGGGGCAAAAAGGGGCTTAAGCACAGACAGTACTATTGGCAGTGCTATATTAATACTGCTGACTGATCCTCCCAGTATATACCAAGCCTAGTTAATAACTTCTTTAAGGCCTGCAGCGCTGCACTGCAGGCACAGGGAACACACACTTCTACATATCCCTACCATACAGGGTCACAGCCTACAGTACATACGCATAGCTGTCTTCCCGGGCACAGATGCCGGCCAGGGGAGTGTAGGCAGGCATGGGGTATCACGCTGACTCGCTGCCCGTACACAGAGCACACATCACGGGGCAGTGACAGAGAGCATTGCTCACCTTTAGGGAGGAGGAGGGTGGCTGCACTGCACTGGGTGAGTTGGGCCAGTCTCTGCGGCATAGGTACATGGTGCTGGTGGCGGCGCCTGGGGTCAGGGCGCTCTGAAGAGGATGCAGAGGCACCGCTGGTGGAGACTGACCTGGACTGGAGGAAGAGCACTCGGTAGATCAACGTGCATCGCTGGCGGGCTGAGAGAGAGGAAGGAAGACACAGCAGGCTGCGATAGGCTGATGAGTCAAATGCAGTGATTGGTAGGGGAAACAGGTAGCAAGCGATTGACTGGGGTGCTGGAGGCGCTGCTGCTCCTGGGCAGTGGGCCAGCCGGTGTCTGGCTGGTCTGAGCTGCCTGGAGATTGAGGACTGGAGGGGCGGTGACTAGATGAGGAGACGTCGCCGCCAGCTATTGGTTGAGAAGACTCCGGAGGCGGCGATTGGCTGCTGCAGAGCTGCACACAGTGTGTCCCGCACGACCCACTCAGTTTTTAAAATCGGGTCCCCGACAGCCTGCGGCGCGTAAACAAAAGTGCAGTAAAAATATATATTCGTTAAACATTTTCAGGGCATCCACTCCATCATTAGGACCATACATATAACAACATAAACAGTTTTATGTTGTTATATGTATGGTGCTGATGACGGGATTTGACTAATATATATTTGTACTGCACTTTCGTTGTCTCCGAGTATAATCACTTCGTATTATGCATGATGATCTTCTAATGTGCACCGGAGCATGCTGATTAGAATGTGAGTGTATCTATATCAGACACCTGCCAGTCAGTATCCTAACCATTTCCCTAACCCTAACTCTGCCCAAACCTAACCCCCCCCCCCCCCCAAAACCTAATCCTCCCCACTAGTGCCTAACCCCAACCCTCCCGGTAACCACAGTACTTACCGACGGGATTCTGACACTGGCATTCTAAGCTCTGGCATTCCGACTATCGGTATTATGACTGCATCTCCTCTATATGTATGTGTGTGTAAATATATGTGTGTGTGTGTATGTATGTATAAATATATATATATATATGTGTTTCGTGTGTATATAATATACATTTACTTACACACAATACACCAACACCAACGGGGCAATTATAGTGTAGTGAATTTTGATCTGTTTATAGATCTGAAAGTCCGTTTATATTTGACGTACATCAAAGTTTCTTGAAATAACGCTTATCTGTATGGTATTTTAATTGTGCCCTTCACGTCTGGATCTCTATTCTAAAATATCATCGGTGCTTTCCAAGAAGTATGTTCCTCTATGTCACTCCGGATGGTTTCACAGACAGTGATCTTAGTATGCTGATTGGTTGCAAGAGAAAACCTTTCATCAAAGGCACCTAAAAAGCAAGGCCAAAGGCCATTCATTGTGTAGTATAATGGCAATTTAATAAACTTATTAAAAACAACTTAAATACTCTTACAAAAAATTTAATTCTTGTGAGCATATACTTTAACATCTGTTGCGACTGGTGGTCAACAGGAAGTTCACAGTATCCCTAACCAGGGTACGAGCTTTTAGTGTGTGTGTGTGTGTATATAGAAGAGAAGTGTCCTTATACACTATAGCTGCAGTTGCCACAAACAACAGGATAGCTGGTCATCAGCTAACAGGTTAGGGTGCTTCAGTTGCACAACTTGTCGCAATATGGCTACTGGTTTTTTCTTTTCCCATCCGCATAGCGGCCAGAAAACACAGGCTTACGTGTACATCTGATTATGTTATCTATATGGTTACATGCCCTTGCTCATTGGTTTATGTGGGGGAAAAACCATTAGACCATTCCATGAACGTATTGCTAACCACCGATCATCTATACCCTGGCCTCAGAGCAGGTAAATCTAACTAGCCTGTTGCTCTGCAATTTGTGGAAAGCACCACCAACTAGCATCTTTACAGCGTATGATTACTGATCGAGAGGTACCACACTACAAAGGGTTGGTGACAGAGCAAGAACTTTACAGAGAGCGGAAACTTGGATAACAAGCTCGATACGGTCTGGCTGGAGGGCCTTAATGAGCCAATACATTTGTGAATTTTTATTTGAGGGGTGCAAGCTCGGCAGTATTTTCAATCTTTTCTGCATTCTTTAGTTTTCATTATTTTGCGTGGTGACCTGTACTACCGGTGCCCATATTTTATACCTCACACGTTATGTTTTATATACTAGCTGGAGTAACCGGTGTTGCCCGGGATTTTAAGAATGTTTGTTAACACATCATCCTCCAACAAACCTCTCCTTAGGCAGGCCTCACGAAAAGTGTGACAAACTTCCCCATCAACAGTCCTAAGGTCTTCGTAGGAAGTAGGCCCTGTAACGGTGTAAAGTAAACTTCGGAGATAGAAGCATTCAAAATTTGTTGGATGTACGGTGTAAACACGGCCAAGAGCTTCTGTTGCTCTGATACCAGGATGACCATCTATAGCGACTCCCTGTTTTTGAGACCCTACCCAAATGCCGTGAGGCCCCACAATGAGCGTCCAGCAAAAATTGTGGTTTTTAATTAATTAAAAATTAACAGTAATTAATTTCAAATTTTTTTTAATTGCCTCGGCCGTGTTTTGATACATTCGTATGTAAAAATTTCACGATCTTGGCTTGTAAACTGTGGATTTGTATAGAGAGACAGAAGGACAAATTTTCGCTTTTATATAGTAGATTGTGAAATGTAATGTGGTTATTGTTGAAATATGAATGTTAATGGGATGGCTATTACGACAGTACTACAGTTAATTAGATGCCTGCATTTAGTGCACTCCATGATGGTTGCTTTATTTATTATATATATATTATATAGGCGCATAGTGCAGTATCTGTTATAATGTATGACAATATGTGCTTATTTATTAAATTGTTGCATGATGTTTAAGTAATCACTATTGTCTGGGCTTATAGGATTAATATTCTTCAGGGTCCATAGAGCTCCACAGGGAGACAATGGAGTGTAGGAGGGACTTGGAGGACCGGACACCAACAGCAACGTTTTTCAATCCCAGGATGCTCTGGTGTTACCGGATCCTCCGGTAACGTCCGGGACTCCACTAGACCACCAGGGCATTACAAGAACTGGCACAGGGCATAGGTAAGGCCAGGGAACCTGGTGGTTAAAGTCAGCATTGGGGAGAAGGCGCTCTCCCTGTGGCCCCTCCCCCAGCTCAGGGCGCCATTCCACTGCGGTCTTGCTGCTCTGCCCTCACCCTCCGACCCCTCTGAGACTCACAGCAATTGTTTTTCTGCATTCAGGTCTCCAGGAACGCTGGGTCCAGTCTCCCTGTATACCTCTCCCAAGGGCCAGGTTATACAGCGCTATATCCTACCAGCCACTGCAGTCTGTGTAGTTGATTTTAGTGCCCACTGCACTTATATTGTATATTCTGCATTGTATGTGACTTATGCTAGCGCTGCTGTCTGTTTTCTTTTCCATATGACTGTCAGCTTATACATTTCCCTTTCTTCTACTATAACCCTGACATACTAAAGGTATAGGAGGTTCATAGTACCTCACATCTCCATATATATTTGAGGGCTATCACAGATTGTGAGTTACATTATTATTGCAGCTATGTCTGGCAGAGGCAAGACTGACCAGCAGCCTGCTCCTCCACTCTGGTGTCTTGTAAGTCCTGTTCAGCAGGCTTGACTTCAGAGGACCTCATTCAGGATGGTCTTTGTGCATCGTGTTATACTGCCCCGGGCCTATTAACCCTGGTGTCCTCTCCTCAGGCTACTTTTTCACAGGTGTTTGCAAAAATTGCGGACCAACTAATGGTCCCTGTGGTAGCTCCCCCTATGGGATGGCCACAGCAGGTACTCCCTGCAAATCCTTTACCTCCCCCATGGGTAGACATACTTTCTTCTTCAGGGTCCATAGGGATCCACATGGATACCATGGGGATAATGTGGTTGGAGAGATCCAGGCACCAAACAGGTAAAGCTTTCAGCTCCCAGGATGCCTCGGGTCCTCCTCCATATATACCCCACCCTTAGCCACAGGCCTCCAGTTGTTCATTTGGTGCGGCAGGATTAAGAAGCACCTTTGTGACGGGACTGCTCCTGCAGTCCTATGCTTTTATTTTATTTTAATGTTTTTGGGTTGACCGTACTAGGCGTCTGAATTAAGTCGCATATACTGCAACTCCATCTACCTCCGCCGGACCGCAACAGCAGATATATTGGCTGATCAATTGATCGGCCCGTGTGTACCCAGCATTTGAGGCGATTGTAATTATATTACATATGAATTGAATGTGACTGTTTGCTAGCTGCTGTATTGACACTGGCCTTTATTTCTGTCTGTCAGTTATAACTATCACTGTATTTTTCTCTCCATCCCCTTGGGATGGAGGTTTTTCACTTGAGTACTTCACATTCATTAAGATTTTGTGAAGATGGTCACATAACATTGCATTTATTGCCTTTATTTTGAACATGTCAAAATATAAAGGTAAACAGGAAGGAGAGGCTCCTGTGCTGGTTTCATGTAAAGCCTGTATGGCCTATTTGTCTCCTCAGAACGTAAAGGTTGGTTAGTGTGTCGTCTGTTATAAAGAGCTACCTCACCAGTCCAGTTTACCTGTCCCTGTACAAGAGCCATCTTGGGTATACTCTTTGTCTCAGGTAATGAAGCAGTTTGTGGATTGTATGGCTGCTCCCACACTGCCTCCTTGGATGGGGTATCCACAGCATGCCATGTTTGCACCTCCTATGCATCCTTCCTGGAAGGATGTTTATGGCCATTCTAGTCAGCGTATGGCACCATCTAATGTTGATGGCAGACCAGTAGTTACTAAGGCGCCTAAGCGCAAGTTATCTTTTTATCAGTCTGCTCAACATATGAATTCAGACACTTCATCAGAGGATTCAGATGACGCGCAGGGTTCCGCTCCAGAGTCTAGCTCGGGGGAGGAGGACCATCCATCCACAGTGGATGTTCCTTCTTTGGTGAGGGCAGTTAAATCAATCCTAGATATTCAGGATGATGAAGCAGCTCCTAGTAAGAAGGCTCCAGTGTTTAAACACCACCGGAAGGTGACCAAAACGGAGTTTAATATATTTTAACAGCTCACTGAACTTATGGAAGATGTATGGGGTAACCATGACAATCGGTTTTATGTGAATAAAAGACTAACATCGTTGTATACTTTCCCAGATTCTGTATGTACTAAATGGGACGTACCTCTTACTGTGGATGCTCATGTGACGCACTTAATCAGAATGCTATATTGCCTATTCCGTCAGCATCTTCTCTGAAGGATTCCACAGAGAAAAATTGAAGCATGTCTTAAGGCAATATTTTCATCATCTGGAGCTGTTACTAGTCCAGCTATGGCTGGAGCCTGGGTAGCCAAAGCTGTTGAAGAATGGACGGGGCAATGGAAAAATATATACCAGATGCTACCAGTGAACAGATTATGTAAATCTCCCATATACGGGAAGCGGCTTCCTATCTGAGAGGAGCTGCAGTAGATGCTGGAATTCTAGGCATCAGCAGCTTCAATAGTGGCACGCAGGGCTCTTTGGTTAAGATCCTGGAAAGCTAAAAAAGAAGGCGCTGGAAGTCTTACCTTTCTATGGAAAGGTAGTTTTTGGAGCAGAGTTAGATAAAATAATAGCTACTCTGACGGCTTCAAAATGAGCAGGTCTGCCATCTATGGCTACAATAAAGTCTAGGCAGGTTTCTTTTCGGTCCTTCTGTCTGCAGGGGCGAGCAAGAGAACAGAAAGAAAATTACTAAAGGTAGTAAATAGGGCACTGCTAAGGCTGTTTCTCCAAGCTGCTGTTATTAGGAGATGGTCAATCTCCTGGATATAGAGGAACAATATAATAGAAACAGCGCTAGAAACAATGATAATAGTAAAAAGTATTAAACATCATTTAATATCATATGAGAAGCAAAGTGTAAATGAAAAGATAAAAACAGCTGGCATGTGCAAAACAAGCAATAATGGACATAGATCTATAAATATATGAAGCTAGTTGTGGCATGTCTGAATGGACACTTGGGTACTAGAATAATCTGTACAGTTCTGGTAAATCAATGGGGTACGGCGGGAAATGATTGTCCAGCTAATTAAAATGTAATTACCGGCTTATGGTAACAATGATGAGGATTCTAATTAGCGATGGTTCTGGTCTGCTTAAGAGTCCAATGCAAGTAGTGGGATCCTTGGCCTGCAGTCCCGGTGATAAAGGTGCTGGTATTCCAAATCCAGATAATGTCCCAAGTGAAGTAGGGGAAGCTTCCCATATAGCAACCTACTGTCCAGGAGAGAACAGTCTTCCTCTAAACCATCTAGTTTTCTAAGACAACAAGGCGACAAATTAAGAGGTTTGGACCAACAAGACGTCCAGCTTTAAGCCAGACGATAAATCATTGGCCTGATGGGGCGGGCCTTCTGGGGGATCCCAGGGTCGGAGGCCGACTTCTTCAGTTTGCGGATTACTGGTGTCAGACAACAGATGCCTGGGTCCAAGAAGTGGTCTCTCAGGGGTATGCTCTCACTTTCGGAGGCATCCTCCCCAGAAGTTTTTTTGCACAGATCCTCCATCAGATGCAGTCAAGGCCTTGGCCCTTCAGGAAGCCATTCACTCCCTGCTGCAGGCGGGGGTAATAATCCCGGTTCCTGTGTCGCAACAAGGAAGGGGTTATTATTACAATCTATTCTTGGTTCAGAAACCGAATAAGGCTCATCGCCCTATTTTAAATCTAAAAACCCTCAACAGCAATGGAGCCTGGGAATTATATGGTTTCCCTGGACATTCAGGATGCAGTTCTGCATGTTACTATCATGTCATCCCACCAACAATTTTTATGGTTTGCTGTCCTTCAGCAACATTACCAACTTCAGGCACTACCCTTTGGCCTATCTACGGCTCCCCAGGTATTTACCAAAATAATGGCAGTAATGACGGCCTATCTCAGGCATCAGGGAGTCAGAATACTACCATAGGTGGATGACCTTCTAAAATATTGGTGCAGACTCTGATTGTTTTTCAAAACCATCTTCAACTGACCATAGCTTGCCTACAAAAGCATGGCTGGATCATCAATTGGAAGAAATCATCGCTTTCTCCAACACAGCAGATGGTGCATCTGGGAACTCTTATGGATTCTCAGCCACAAAGGGTGTTCCTGCCAGAGGTCAAGACTGCGGCCCTATCATTGTGAATACGCAAGCTGCTACACAAGTGAAGGGTATCCATTCTGTTAGCGATGCAGGTCCTGGGATCAATGGTATCCACCTTCAACATGGTGGGCTATGCTCAGTTCCATTCCAGGCCTCTGCAAAGATTGATTCTCTCCAGGTGGAATAGACTTTATCATCTAATAAGGTCCCAGAGGATCCTTCTCACTACAGAGGTTCGTCATTCCCTCCTGTGGTGACTGAAAAAGGACCATTTGAACAAAGGGCACCCATTTTGGATTCCAAATTGGGTGCTTCTCACCTCGGATGCCAGTCTTCGCGGATGGGGGCAGTGACAGGTCACACCTTTCAGGGAAGATGGATAAATCAGGAAAGTCATCTGCCAATAAACATTCTGGAACTACGAGCAGTATACAAAGCACTTATGGCACAGGACCTGCTCCAGGGCAAACCGGTCCAGATCCAGTCCGACTACAGTGGCCTATCTCAACCATCAGGGAGGCACAAGAAGTTGTGCAGCCATGAAAGAAGTGATGTGTTCTGATTTGGGCAGAATGTCATCTTCTGGCCATCTCGGCAATATTCATACTGGAAGTACTCATTTGGGAAGCAGACTTCCTAAGTCGCCAGGACATACACGCCGGAGAGTGGTCTCTCCATCTGGGAGTGTTTCAGCTCCTGGTACACAAGTGGGGTGTACCAGAAATAGATCTCATGGCCTCACGTCACAACCACAAGGTACGGGTCTAGGTCCAGAGAACCATCAGCAGCCTATGTGGATGCACTGGCAGTAAAATGGGACTTCAAGCTGGTACTGGTAGCTCCGGTTTGACCCAGATGTCATTGGTTCACTGACATACAGAATCTATCTGTTGACAGTCCGTATCCTCTCCCTCTATGGCAGGATCTGTTTGCACAGGGTCCCTGCCGGCATCCGGACTTACCTCTTCTAGCTTTGAATCTTCCATCCTAAGAGCAAAAGGTTCAGACGATGGCTCTTGAATCTTCCATCTTAAGAGCATCGTAATTCAGACGATGCTTAGGGAAAGGAAGCCTGCCTCTGCCTGTATCTATTATAGGGTTTGGCATTCTTTTGGTCAATGGTGTTCCCACAGATAATATGATTCTAAGATGTTTTTGATTTCCAGGGTACTGGCTTTTCTCCAGGCAGCTTTAGACTGGGGTCTACGCCTGGCCACTTTGAGAATTTCTGCACTAGCAGTCTGGTTCCAGAGGAAGATTGCCTCATTACCAGATGTTAGAATTTTTTTTCAAGGTGTTCTGCCTCCTTTTGTCCGACCGTTAGCACCGTGGGATTTGTCTTTGGTTCTTAAGGGGTTACAAGCTCCCCCATTTGAACCTTTCTCCTCGCTATCTCTTCTGCACGCAGAGTTTCTGATTTGGCAGCACTCTCTTGTCGCTCACCATTTTTTAATTTTCCACCAGGATAGAGCTGTTCTTTGTACAAGGGAGGGTTACCTTCCTAAAGGTAGTGTCCCGTTTTCATGTAAATTAAGAAATTGTAGTTCCAGTTTTATAGGCTCCAGATCTTTCTGTAGGTGAAGCCTCCATGGATGTAGTTCATGCTCTCCGTATATATGTGGAGCGTACAAACTCTGTTAGAAAATCAGATGCTCTTTTTGTTTTACATGGTTTTCAGAAACTAGGATGGCCAGCTAACAAGCAGACTCTGGCGAGATTGCTACGCATGACTATCAGGTGTACACACAGGCTGATCTCCCTGTCCCAGACACGGTTACCCCCCCCCCCCCCTGTTTTCTTAGTTTAGAAGCCCAACGGGTCTCATTGACCTATCCTCAACCTCAAGTCTCTGAACAAGTTTATCAGGGTTCCCAGGTTTCGTATGGAAACCCTCCGCTCTATTATCCTGGCAATGGAGCCTGGGGACTTTATGCTGTCTCTGGACATTCAGGACGCTTACCTACATGTACACCTTCTCATAATAATATCTACGGTTTGCTATACAACAACAACATTACCAATTTCGGGCTCTGCCTTTTGGCCTTTCAACGGCTCCTCGGGTCTTTACCAAGATCATCGCAGTTATGGAGGCCTATCTTCATCATCAAGGGATCAGACTGCTCCCATATCTCTTGCTGTTGGCCAGCTCCCCAGACATTCTGCACCGCCATCTACAGATAACCATTGCCTTTCTGCAAATGCACGGTTGGTTAATCAACTGGAAAAAGTCTTCCTTGACACCTCAAAGAATGGTACATCTGGGAGCCCTCCTGGAGTCTCAGGTTCAGAGAATCTTCCTAACGACAGAAAAAAATCTCGGTATTACAGCACCGGGTGCACAGAGTGAATTGACAATCGGTGACTGTCACAGAGTGTCAATTCACTCTGCAAATGCAGACCTTGGGATCCATGGTGTCAGTCTTTGACATGGTGGAGTTCGCTCAGTTTCACTCCAGGCCCCTACAACACCTGATCCTCTCCAGGTGGAACAGGCTGCCTCATCTGCTCAAATCCCAGATGATGTCTCTCCCCGGAGGTTCACCTGTCCCTAGCCTGGTGGCTACAGACGTCCCACTTGAACAAGGGACGCCCCTTTCGGATCCCAGACTGGGTACTGCTAACCACTTACGCATTCTTCTATGGGTGGGGCAACGTGACCTGCCAGCACTCCATCGAGGGTCGCTGGACTCCAGCCGGGGCGCTCTTAAAAATTAACGTCCTAGAACTCCGAGCCATCTACAGAGCTCTCAATCTGGCTCAGGATATCCTTCAGAGCAGGCCAGTACAAGTACAGTCCGACAACGCCACTACAGTGGCCTAACTAAATCACCAAGGAGGCACTCTGAGTCGGGAACAATGGCAGAATTGTCCCACATTCTCACATGGACCAAACGCCATCTCCACAGTGTTCATCCCAGGAATTCTCAATTGGGAAGTGGATTTCCTCAGCCATCAAGACGTGCATGCAGGAGAGTGGTCTATACATCCACAAGTCTTTCAGCTTCTGGTGAAAAAATAGAGTCTATTTCTAGTGGTGTGCCCTTAGAAACAAAGTTTTTAAGGTTTATAGAATACTTGCCTTGGATCTTGGACTTCGCCTAGCATCTCTGAAAGTGCACGTCTCTGCTCTGTCCATCTGGTTCCAGCGCAGAATTGCTCCTCTACCGGCTGTTCACACCTTCCTGCAGGGTGTTCTACATATACAACTTCCCTTTGTCTCTTCTGGGGCCACCACAGTGCTGACAGTGCCGCCAGCTTGTGCTTTAAATGCACAATCAATTTGTAATACAGAGACCCCTCTTTTAAACAGAGCCCACTACCAGTTTCTGAAGTCATGAAATCACTATAGTGTAAGTCTGGGACAGTGCCGCAAGTGTGCAACTTCAACCGCACAGTCAGTTTGTAATACAGAGATCCCTCTTTCAAACAGCCCTCTACTACAGTAGTTCCTAAAGTCATGAAATCACTATAGTGTTTACTGTAAGTCTGGGATGCACTGTGTGTGACTCCCAACACACTGGGCATGCGCAGTACTATGATCCTCTATACGCCATGGCATAGCGCAACTGGCGTATGAAGCAGCTACACTGGGCATGCGCCAGAGATCTCATTGAAACTCCCCCGGAGCTGACAGCCACCAAAGCGCCGACATTGCCACAAGTATGCGCCTTAAAACGCACACTAAGTTTGTAATACACAGACCCCTCTTTTAAACAGAGCCCGCTACTAAAAGTCACAAAAGCACTAGTCTGGGACAGCGCCGACATTGACGCAAGTATGCAGCTTCAAACACACAGTCAGTGTGTAATACAGTTGTAACGATTCCTAGAGGGAATCACCAAGGTTATGTAGAGTTACTGATGACAGCCTTGAGGCCTGGAATTTATAGTACTAGTCGTGGCCAAGGGTTCAGGATTTGGTTGCAGCCGTTGGGCTGTTGATGCCGCCTTGGGGCTGGTTTGCTTTGACTAGTTGTGCTGAGGGCAGGAGGTGTAATGCAGCCTTGGGGCTGATTGCAGTCTTTATAGTCGTGGCCAAGGGACTGATGGTGTGACGTAGCCTTTGGGCTGTTGGAGCTGCCTTGAGGGCTGATAGTGACCTGGGGCCCCAGGACCATTGCAGCCTTTGGGTTGATGAGACTCAGGAGAGGTATGCAACAGAGAACGTGGGGCTGCTACCAGTGCTGCCGAGATGACACTGGCGACGGTGTGCTTAAATAGCACACCAGGAATGCCGAGTTGCTACCAGTGTTGCCGGGATGACACTGGCGATGGTGTGCTGGATTTCACACCAGGAACGCAGAGCTGCTACCAGTGCTGCCGGGATGACACTGGCGATGGTGTGCAGGATTGCGCACCTGGACCGCAGAACTGCGACTAGCGCCGCCGGGTTAACACAAGCCGCTGGATGGTGACAGGTGCTTGGGAAGTAGGAAGCACTCTGTGCTGCCCAGATGGTACAAGCAACACGTGTGGACGGAATACAAATGGCACACATGGAACACAGCAAGACAGACTCTGAACTCGACTGACAAACAGGATACTGGAAACCAGAAGTACGAAGAAACTCACCGGCATGGAATAAAGGACTGGCTGGGTTTTAACAGGAACAGGCCCCAAACAGAGCAACCCTCCCTTAATAATGCAGCTGTGCTGTGCACAAACAGGATAATTAATTAGCATGCACCTGACAATGCTCACAGACAGGCAGTAATTAATGCAATGCCTCAGGCTGGAAGCTGCAAACATAAGATCTTCCTAACCGCAGATCCTGACAACAGAGCTGTGCGTGCCTGTGAAATATTTTTATATAAAAGTACAGGACTCACACACTTAATGATTTAAAACTTTATTAGACATTCTTCTACAGCCATGAGGAAAACGCTGTACTACAGTATATTGTACAGAATCACTGCTTCTCTCAGCCTAACATCAGGCGATGATATAGAACACAGGTTCTCAAACTCTGTCCTCAGGACCCCAAACAGTGCATGTTTTCCAGGTCTCCACACTGAATCAAGTGAAATAATTAGCTCCATCTGTGGACCTTTTAAAATGTGTCAGTGAGTAATGAACACACCTGTGCATCTGCTGGATGACCTGCAAAATGTGAACTGTGTGGGGTCCTGAGGACCGAGTTTGAGAACCACTGATATAGAATATGCATTGGAAATCAGACGCATGGGCTGTGTAGTTTAGGAAATGTGACACCTGCTGGCCAAAAAGTTGTATTACACGTTATGACTTTTTTTCAGTGCTACGCCACGTTCCGTTACGAAACTCTGTGTGACGCGACTCATGGCGTAGTGTGTGGTGTGAGATGCATGGCGTAACTCATGGCGTATGGAGCAACAAACTAGCTGGGCACATCTGTACCATCTGTGTTCTGTTTCCATTCCCCTCATTACATAACATTCAACCCTGCTCCTTCTATGTTATCATCCCATTTATCGCTACATGTTCTATATTATCATCTTTAACTCAAACCATCATTGTGTAGTACATCCCTGGTTTTACGTTTTTTATTACAAAAAAAAAAATAATTTACACAGTCCTCTCCTTCCCTAACACGCTTTAATAAGGCAACCGGCCTGATTTACAGACTACTTTACCCTACATGATTTTTATTTTTGGAGGGATAGTGGTGCCCCCAAAAGCACTTTTCATGCTGGGCCCCACTTGGTCTCAAAACATATTTACAGTAAGCTGCCCTTTCCAAAAATGTATGTATAAATCTATGCCAGATCTGTCCAACCTGTGGCCTTCCAGCTGTTGTGAAATCACACGTCCCAGCATGCTTTACCTGCTGATCGGTGGGAGGGTATGCTGGGACTTGTAGTTTCACAACAGCTGGAGAGCCACAGGTTGGCCAGATCTGATCTATACATTGCTAATGCTGGGCATACACGGCAAGATAAAATGTCTGTCAGACCGACAGACATTTTATCTGGCCGGCTGCCAGCTGCAGATGTCCGCGGCATACACTGTGAGAGAAATCTCACAGTGTATAGCCCGACATCTGCGCTCCGCCCCCGGGGGAGGAGACATTTCCCTGTTCCTTCCGTAGGAAGGAACACAGGAAATGTCTGTCTGTCGGCCGCGCTGGGCATACACTGCCCGATGCGGCCGACAGTTACCGGGTAAATATCGCATCGGACGGGCATGCTGAACAATCCAGCATGCCCGACCGAGCAATATTTAACCCTCGGTCCCCCCCCCCCCCCACGCTACAATTATCGCGGCGATCCGCCGATATCGGGCGGATCGTCCCGATAATTGCAGCGTGTATGGCCAGCATAAGTCTTGTCAACGTTTGCAATTTTTAAACAAAACACTAGACATACATATGTGTCCCTAATACACCTAGCCTCAATACACCGTAAGGCGCAACATGGTCGGCGCGACTGAGCCGCTCCAAGAGGTGTAGCGTAGGGACTTTTCACATTTTCCACTGTAAGTACTACAGACACTGGGCTATGACTTTAACCCCACAGGACAGATGCTGGGTACACACGTAAAATTTTCTGTCCAACCATCCAACTAGTTGATTGGTTGGAATGAAAATATGGTAATGTATGGAAGTAAATGATGATCAGCAATTTGCTCCTAAATGCCAGAAAACAGATGAAAATGGTCGTCAGACAAGTTTGTTAAATGTTTGATCCAAACAATTTGTTCAAACACCAGTTTTTGTCCATTTTCCGGCATTTGGGAGCAAATTGCTGACTGTCATTTGCTTTCATACCTTACCAGATTTTCATTCTAACCAATCAACTAGTTGGAGCATCCCCACCCTTAGGGGCAACTGCTATGGGACATCCCCATGGTATCCCTTTGGATCCCCTATGGACCTTAAGAAGAAATTAAGAGTTATGGTAGACTTACCTTTGTTAACTCTATTCGAATTGTAATTAAATTTTCACCAAATGTCAGCAACAATCCATGCAATCCACACATGCAAAGAAATCAAATCATAGATGTCCATAAATTAAGTTATGTGTAATGATGTGAAATGACAAAGGAAAAAAGTATTGGACACGCTTACTGAAATTTATTTAGTACTTCGTACAAAAGCCCTTGTTGATCATGACAGCTTCAAGACTCCTCCTGTATGGAGAAACTAGTCACATGCATTGCTCAGGTGTGATTTTGGCCCATTCTTAAAACACAAACAGTCTTCAAATCTTGAAGGTTCCGTGTGCCTCTTCTATGAACTCTGA
Organism: Taudactylus pleione; assembly: GCA_031769625.1. Taxonomy (NCBI): domain Eukaryota; kingdom Metazoa; phylum Chordata; class Amphibia; order Anura; family Myobatrachidae; genus Taudactylus; species Taudactylus pleione. Next base: position 18,735,494 of record JAUIMM010000116.1, on the reverse strand, counting down.
TCTTTTAGTTCTTTCAATAGATTTTCAAAATGGATTCAAGTCAGGTGATTGGCTGGGCCATTCTAGCAGCTTTATTTTCTCTCTCTGAAACCAGTTGAGTTTGTCCTTGGCTGTGTGTTTAGGATCATTGTCTTGCTGAAATGTCCAACCTCGTTTCATCTTCAGCATCCTGGTAGATCGCAGCAGATTTTTATCAAGAATGTCTTAGTACATTTTTCCGTTCATCCTTCCTTCATTTATCTGAAGTATGCCAGTACCATATGCTGAAAAACAGCCCCACACCATGGGGTATATTGGCTAATTGGAACGCTGGACGGGATTCATTTAGCGGGGATTCCACGCGCGGGTGTCCCTGAGACCCCGCGTGCGAGTCCCCGCTGTTTGATTTTACCTCGCACCTCATGTAGGTGTGAGGTAAAATCAGCGTGAGGCCGCCTATTCGGCCTCACGCGAGCAAGAATAACACACTGATTCCGCAGTTCTCGCGGAATCAGTGTGTTCTCGCGTGGAAGTCCTGTTTTTTGACGCGGGGAAAAAGCTATTCTATTGAATAGCTTAACCCTGCTCCGCGTGACTTTCACCCCTCAATTACTCGCGGGAGAAGTCCCACGGGTAATTGAATATGCCCCCATGATGTTCCCAGATCCAAACTTCACTGTTAGTATGGTGTTTTTGGGGTGATGTGCAGTGCCATTTCTCCTCTATGGCATCCAAAGAGTTACATTTTGGTCTCATCTGACCAGACTATATTCTCCCAGTATTTCACAAGCTTGTCCAAATGTTGTGCAGCAAACTTTAAATGAGCTTCAACATGCTTTTTCTTCAGCTATTGAGTCTTGCATGGTGAGCGTGCTTACAAGTCATGTTGGTGGAATGCATTACTTATTGTTTTCTTTGAAACAATTGTACCTGCTAATTCCAAGTCTTACTGAAGCTCTCCACAAGTGGTCATTGGCTCTTGGACAACTCTACTGATAATTCTTTTCACTCCTCTGTCAGAAATCTTGTGAGGAGCACCTGGTTGTGGCCGGTTTATGGTGAAATTATGTTCTTTCCACTTACGGATTATGGCCCCAACAGTGCTCACTGGATCAATCAGAAGTTTAGAAATCCTTCTGTAACCAATGTCATCAGTATGTTTTGCAAAAATAAGGTCGCAAAGGTCTTGAGAGAGCTCTTTGCTTTTACCAAACATGAGATGTTTCTTGTGTGACACCTTGGTAATGAGACCTTTTTATAGGCCATCAGTTGGGACAGAACCAGCTTACATTAATTTGCACTGACAAGGGGCATGATTGCTTTCTAATTACTGATAAATTTCAGTTGGTGTCTAGGCTTTCCATGCTTTTTTGCACCTCTCTTTTCATGTGTTCAGTACTTATTCCCTGTGTCATTTCATATTATTACACATAACTTTAATTATGGACATTTATGGTTTGATTTCTTTGCATGGGTGGATTGCATCCTGACATTTGGTGAAAATTTAATTACAAAAGTCTCATTACAAATATATTTACTGAGAAAAATATTGATGTGTCAATACTTATTTTACCCGCTGTGTATACACACACTTTTTGTATTTTATGTGGGGACAGTTTTGATACTGATTGCCACTCTTTGCGCTCCTCTGTGAAATACACACCACTGCTTCAGCTTTGTGTGGAGACATTCTTTGATTGCATTGCAATGTCTTTCAAAGAGGTGGGTGATCCTGTGCTGTGCACTTGTAAAACATGTGTTTACGTGATTTCTCCCGAGGACCCAGACAATGATGGCCTATGTGTCAGTTGATATACGGCTCCACTGCGGGAGGTTCCTTCAGCGTTCAGTCAGGAACAGGCTTGGGCTTAAATGTTGGCATAGTTAATATCTCAGTTGGTTAAAAATCTGCTGCTCCCGAACCAGCTGCCCATTAGCCTATCTACAAGCATGCTCCCGGTTACTAACATGCTGCAGACTCAGAATCCACAGCTGCCTGCTATAGAGCCACCATGGATGCAGTCCTTTACACAGTCCGTACAGGGGCTGGCGCACGTATAATCATCTTTCCAGCAGATGCTAGACCAGGGTAGTACATCCAGACACAAGCCTTGCAGACCAGAGAGCTCTACTCCACTATCAGGTGGAGGTTCAGACTGAGTTTCCTTGGACCACAAGGCTAGCGTTTCTGTCACCTCTGATGTTGAGACTTCCTCCGTTCCGGAGGATGCTAGGTCACCGATCAATACAGAGGCACTGATCAGGGCAATTCAATTTGTACAGGTTGAGTCTCCCATATCCAAAATGCTTGGGACCAGGGATATTTTGGATATCGGGATATTCCCCATTTTGGAATATTTGCATAACATAATGCAATATCTTCGGAATGGGACCCAATGCTAAACACAGAATGTATTTGTTTTATATCATATTTTCAATAATTTTATTGCTCAAACAAAGTTTGTGTACATACATGAAATTCATTTGTTTCATATACACAGCCTGAAAGTAATTTTATACTTTATTTTTTAATAGTTTTGTGCCTTAAACAAAGTTTGTGTACATTGAACCATCAAAAAGCAAAGATTTCACTATCTCAGTCATGCTAAAAAAAAAAATATTAAAAAAAAACTCTCTATTTTGGAATATTTGGATACGGAAGACTCAACCTGTACTCCTGATCGAGGATTCATAGCAGACACCAAAGACCAAGGCCCCAGTATGGAAGCATAAGAGAAAAGGTAACAACTGAGTTCCCTTCGTCTGCACAGCTGGAGGACCTCCTTACGGAGGCTCACCCCAATAGGCACTTTCAGGTATTTAAACATATTGCTTCCTTCTATTCTCTACCATCTGCGGATAGGGACAGGTGGGAGACACCTCCTCCGGTTGATGTCTATATTGCCTGTCTTGTTAAGTCATCTATCCTCCCTATTCTAAATAGGGCTTCTCTTAAGGATTCAATGGATAGGAAGCTGGAGAACTTCCTTAAGACGATCTATACTAATGCAGGTGCTATTGCTCACCCTCTCCTGGGGTGGCATAGGTTGTTTGTTGCTGGGCTAATGCGCTAGATGATGGACTCAGTTCTGGTACACACAGAAGAAGCGTTATTCCTCTTTTACACCACAGCTAGGTGTAGAAAGAGTCCATGGTTGGATTCCCGAGTTGAGTAACAAAGCAATCCAACACTGATAGTTTGCAGGGTTTAACACGGGAATGACCCATGTAAACTGGTAACCCAAGAAGTCTGACCCGGGTAATGTTTACAGGATGGTGATTTCCAGATTTTCCGGCACTTGGACAGTGTCATCTCCAAGCACCGGCAGACCAGTTCCACTGTCACCGCGTGAATTGCGCCGACCCAGGAATAACCCGGTCGGAAGGGGGTATGTCCCAAGTCTGACCCAGTTTGGAACCTTGTTCCAAATACCGGGTCATACCCAGGACATAAGTGTAAAAGCGGTAATATTGTCTCTAGTGGGGCATATTAGGGAGGTGGCCTCTGACACAGGAGTCAAGCTATAAAGGTGTTGGCGTCTGCTGTGGCAGCCAGACGAGCTCTCTGACTGTGCTCCAGGCGAGCAGACACGGACTCTAAAAAAAGCTTTACAAGAGCTTCCATATGCAGGGGAGGTCTTCTTTGGTCTGGTGGCAGCGTTCAAGATGACTTTCCTAAATTCTGCGGCCCCTTCCAAGTCCAGAACATCTACTTTTTGCTCCTTTCGCCTGCAGGCCTGGAGGCCCGCCCCATCATGCAGGACCCTGGTGCGCGAGGCCGGCTTCTGCTTTTTTTTTCCTGAGGTTTGGCTGGGGACCACGAGAGACGCCTGGGTCAGAAGCGTCATTTCTCAGGCTATGCTCTGACCTTTCAGAAGTGTCCTCCAGCACAGCCAGGAAAGGCAAGCGCTCTAGGGAGTCTATTCGCTCCCTCCTCCCCTCCAAGGTCATCATCCCAGTCCCCCCATCACAGGGAGGTACGAGTTTCTACGCCGACCTCTGCCTCGTCTAGAAGCCGGACAACTTGTTTCAGCCCATCCTCAATCTGAGGGCACTGAACAAGGTCTTCCGGAATATGAGGTTTCGCATGGTGTCTCTTTGCTTCATTATTTTTGGAACTGGGGGATTTTATGGCATCTTTGGACATCCTTAGGGTCTTGCTGCAGACAAGATACTGGCTCTGCAGTCCAAGATTTGCACATTATTGAGCCACCATCAATGTCAATCCATTCCCGTATGCAGATCCTGGGGTCTCATCTCCAAAGTCGACATAGTGGAGTACCCTCAGTTCCACTCCTGTCCTCTTCAGCTGGTCATTCAAACTCAGTGGAACAAGTCTCATCTGCACCTCAAGGCGCAGATGCTCATTCTCACTTCGGTATGTTAGTCTCTCCTGTGGTGGCTCCACCGGACAAGGGTCCTTCTTACCTCCAACACAAGTCTTCGGGGGTGGGATATGTCAGACATTCCATGTTCGATGGACAGCTCAGAAGATTCTACTGTCCATCAATGGCCTGCTCTGAGCGGTGTACAGAGCACTTTGCCTGGTGCAGTCTCTACTCCAGGGTCATCCGGTCAAGGAAGTAGGACAATGCAACCACCGTCGCCTACATCTCGTCACAACCTCCAATTACCAAGATACTGCTCCTGCACTAGGGATCCAGCCACTGGCAATAGACATCTCCACTAATATACGTTTTTTCCTCCAGTCTCGATCCTGCGTGTCCTCCGCAAGTTCATGTTGGAGGTGGGTACAGTGATCCTTGTGGCGCCAGATTAGCTCACCCATCTTTCCAACTGATGGACTTTATTATTTCTGAGCATTCCGGGTGAGGCGTATTTGTGACACCACTATTTTAGAGGATCCCACCTGGGGATTACTTTCAATTTCCTATGCATTTTTATTGTGAGATAGATAGATAGATATATAGATATAGATATATATAGATATATATATATAGATAGATATATAGAGATAGATATATATAGATAGATAGATATATATAGATAGATATATATATATATATAGCTGATGCCGGCACTCCACAATGTAATAATGAACAATAGGTACCCCGGTGCCCTCCTGGGGCCACTCACGTGTCCTCAATGCAAACAATACTGGTAAGGCGGCACTCGTGGGTTTTGCAAAATAAGAGTCAAAGACACTGGGTCTGGTCCAACGTTTCAGTCCTCCCGGACTTTTATCAAGAACACACAAAACATACAAACACGACATACCTTTATAGACAAGTCAGCCCACTCACCGCGACCTTCCACGTGCGTCCCTGCACTCCCCGCCGTCGTCATCACCACGGGACGAGGAAGCTGCCGCGTCACCATCGCGGCTAGATGACATCACCCGCTTTCCGTCTCCTAGGCAACGCATAACAGCGGAAGAACACAGACACACGGGCGGCTGCGGGAGTCCTGGGCCAGACAATTAAAACATGAACACCACATCTTAAAATAAGCATCATCACTTACCAAGGGTGCCCCGTCCTACACTTACATTGATAGTAAAAAAGTTACAAATAACATTAATAAACCTCCACAGAGTACCCCGAGAATGAGATGCGGAAAAAATGAATAAGACTCATAACAACTAAAACAAAAAAAAAAAAATACAAAAATGAAAGAAATAGAGATCAGAGTATCAATTGATTATCTCGGCAAATTCTAACACAATAACACCATAATCATAAGTATGATAAAGATCAACCATTTGAAATACAGCCAGAACAAATGAACAATTACATATATCATAATCTGAAATACTAGTCATAATACAAGTAGATTAAATGAACAGCTACATTAGTATAATCTGTACCATTTGGGCCCCGTACGCTCCAACGCCCTGACAGAAAATGGATAGAGAATAACCCATTCGGCACCAATTTTAAACACTGAAAACCATATATTGATACTATAAAAAACTAGAGAAAGATATATTCTCATTCAGGCCCAGTGGGGCCACAGTCTCTAACTTATGTATCCAGAAGGTTTCACACTGTAGCAATCTTCTATCACGATCACCTCCTCTTATGTTCTGAGGGACATGGTCTATTATTTTATACTTCAGTGTGGCAAGCGGATGTCTCAACTGGGCAAAGTGTCGAGCAACTGGTTGGTCAATTATTTTGCCCTCCAAAGTCTGACGGATTGCCGACCTATGTTGCGCCATTCTCTCACGAAAAGTACATGTTGTTTTCCCAACATAGGCCAACCCACAAGGATATCCCTATCCTTTTACATTGTTTTTCATCATTCACCTGTTTGAGGTTACAACATCCAGAAGTGTGCAATCAGATGTACAAAGAAACCTTTTGATGAATGCCTATACCCAGGTGAGTTTATTCCCAAAAAGGGACACATACCAAAGTACAATTTACCTGCCTTATAAACCAGTGAATGAATTAGGGTGAATACTAAAGATAACTTTTAGTGAACACATCTCACCTTTATTAGGTGAGGCGGAAAGAAGCTTTTGTTTCCTGGTGTAAAGTTAATGGATATTGTGGAATAACCGTATGCTGCATTGTTCTTCTCTTCTGAAAGTGGTGTATTCCCATCATCTGAACTTGGAGAAAATCAATACATTCCATCCAAAGGACAGCAACTTTTGGACCGCTCATATTTATCCAGGAGGAAGTATTCTACATTGCTCAGATTATCCTACTCCTTACGGTTTATTTATAGGAAGAATGAGCAGTTGTTTTTTTTCATTCAGTCCCATAAAAGACAATTGCTAGTCTCCTATGATCCACATCTGTACATCTGATTACCAAATGCACTCATTCCATAGCAAAAACCCTCAGGTCTTTCTGAAACATCATAGAGGCAACCTAAAAGGGGGAGCTATTGCCCAATATCTACACCACTCACACTAAGTACTTGTCTCATGGCCAATAACACAAATTTAACATTTTCTTCTGGCTACATCCACAATGGGGTTCTGACCCTATTACAAGACTTAAACCTCCAAACTTTTCCTGATAAGCTTGCCTAATGCGGTGAGTGTATCGAATTCCCAAACTACTCTTAACACACTCACCCAATAGGCTACTCTACCACCCCTCTGAAGAATTCACACAATACTTTTATTTAGTCTCTTTCAAAACTATACTGATCACCAAACAAACATTGATGTGTCCTGGAAGTATACAACCCCCACAAAAACACTTTTTCCCAATGTAATTTGGCTGGACAAATAAGCAATCTGTGGTGGTAAAGCTATATTATTTTCTTATAGATCAGAGTTTCCCAAACTCTGCCATTACAGTCCAGGTTTTAAGGATATCCATGCTTGAGCACAGGTGACTTAATTAGTACAGGTTGAGTATCCCATATCCAAAATGCTTGGGACCAGGAGTATTTTGGATAATGGAATATTCCATATTTTGGAATATTTGCATATCATAATGAAATATCTTGGGAATGGGACTCCAATATACACACAGAATGCATTTATGTGTTATATACACACCTTATACACACAGCCTGCAGTAATTTCAATAATTTTGTGGCTCAAGCAAAGTTTGTGTACATGCATGAATTTCATTTGTTTCATATACACCTTATACCAGTGGTTCCCAAACTGTGTGCCGTGGCACCCTGGGGTGCCTCAGGGAACTTGCAGGGGTGCCTCGGATTGGTGGTCCAGTGTTATTTTTAGTCAAGGTGATTGGCAGCCATCAGCACTGGTTTTGCCTATCAAAAAATATGTGGACAAAAACAAGAGCAGGCCTGTCTTCCACCACATAACTGAACCTAAGGGTGACCTATAAGCACAATTTACTTCATTTAATTTTTGCTGAATTTCTCAATAAGAAACGTTTAGCCCAGGGGTGCCATGGCAAAAATACTGATACTCTAGGGTGCCGTGAATCAAAAAAAGATTGGGAACCACTGCCTTATACACACAGCCTGAAGGTCATTTTATACAATATTTTTAATAATTTGTGCCTTAGACAAAGTTTGTGTACATTGAACCATCAAAAGTCAGAGGTTTCATTATCTCAGTCATGCCAAAATTATTCCGTATTTCGGAATATTTGGATATGGGAGACTCAACCTGTACCATAAAATTGCATTTGGATTAGGCACTAGATTGTAATAGTGTATAAATCTATATTAAATATGTATGCATTAACTCTAAATTGCTGCTAATATAATGGTTATATCTTAAAAGCGTTAATATAACAGACAGAAACCAGTGCGCTAACCAACGTGATAATGCTTTATTCAAATATCTAATAGCGCAATTGAAAATAAAAAACACTTGTTTAAAACATGCAATAGTTTTCAGTAGTGAGAGCAAGAGCAGTGCAGTAACAAAATAGGCACATGGCAAGGAGTGTCTGCTGTGAAAATCTTTTTTTTCTTAGATGCTTACCACACACTCCATCCAGATCAAAGAGCCACTGCCCTTTATATTTTCAATTCCAGTATTGGATATTTGATTACGCTTGGCATTATCAATTCAGTTAATGAACTGGTTTCTGGTATGTGTTCAGTCAGACATTACTCAAAATATTCTTTTAGGTTCTTGGGTGTCTTATGTACTAAGCCTTGGAGAGAGAAAGTGGACAGAGAAAGTACCAGACAGTCAGCTCCTGTCATTTTTTACACACAGCCTATAAAGTGAGTTAGGAGCTGATTGGTTGGTACTTTATCTCTATCCACTTTCTCTTTCCCCAAGACTTAGTACATAGACCCCTCCGTTTTTAGAAATTCCTCTCATGGATACCGCTCCTCTCAAAGTTTTTGAAAACTGTAATATTTTTCAATTTAGAATTATGAGCGAAAAGGAGACTTATGTCTTACCTGTTAAGTCTCTTTCTTCGACTCCAGAGGGGGCACAAGGGCAACTCTGGGTATAGCCTAGAGAGTATAGTCTGGGCACCAAACGGTTAATGCAATTTACCCACAAGCCCAGGCCCCTCTCCTCTATACCCCGCTCCCAGGCACTGGACCCAGTTTTTAGTTTGCAAGCCCACGGCAAGAGCGAGACGGAGGAGAAGGAAGGCTGGCATACATACAGAACCATAGATATCATGGAAGTAGAGCCGGACCGGTCACCAAAGACACACCCCCCGCAGACAGGTGCATCAGGGCAAGCGCCCTGTGCCCCCTATGGAGTCGAAGAAAGAAAGACATGTCTCCTTTTCTTCTTCCAGTAGGAACACAGGTACAACTCTGTGACATCCTAAAGCTGTACCCTATGGGCGGGGAAGCTCCTGAGCTGCAGTGAGCACAGAATGCCCAAAGGCGGCATCCAAGGACTCGCAAAAGTATCAAAAGCGTAAAATCTGAAAAAAATATGAGCAGACAACTATTTGGCAGCCTTACAGAGCTGATCTGCAGAAGCCCCACAGTGTGCTGCCCACGAAGTCCCCACTGACCAGATGTAATGGGCAGTCAACTGGGCAGGTAGGTTTGCCAAAGAGTAAGTCTGGTGAATGTTAATTGTAGCTAGCTGGCTAAGGTCTGCTTAGTAGCTGGCCAGCCCTTCTTGTGAAAATCATACAAGACAAATAGAGAATCTGACTTACGAAACCGCTTAGTCCTTTTGACATACAAACGGAATGCCTTCACCACATCCAACGAAGCCTCAGGGTGATCTGAAGACAAATGCAGGAATCACTATTTCCTGATTAATATGAAAACGACACTACCTTGGGAAGGTAGCCTAAGCGAGTCTATAAGACAGCCCTGTCGTAATGGAACATAAGAAAAGGGGAGCTACATGAGAGAGCGCTCAAATCCGATACTCTCCGAGCCGACGTGATGGCTAATAGAAAAACTATTTTCTAAGTGAGCCAATGCAAGTTGACTGACTGGAACGGCGCAATTGGAGCCGACTGGAGAGCTCAGAAAACCTAGAAAGATCCCAGGGAACCACAGTGGCAACAGACTGTGGCTGAACATGGAGTATACCCTGGAAGAAAGTGTGCACCTCAGGAAGCAGAGCTGTCTTTGAAAAAGGACAGACAAGGCCGAAACCTGGACATTCAAGGACAAGAGCTGAAGGCCCAAATCCAGACCGGTCTCCAAAAAAGAAAGGATACGGAAAGGTGGAAAGACCTGGGGTTTAAACCCCTAGTTGAACACCACAAAAAACAGGTATGCCAAACCGAATGATAGATACAAGCTGAAGACAGGACCATGCTGCAAGCAGGGAAACAACCCTCCTGGAGAATCCTTTCACTCATAAGATAAACGTCTCAAGAGCCACCCCATCAAAGCGAGACGGGCTAGATCCAGATGTAAGCAGAGGTCCCCCCTGAGACCAAAGGTCTGGCAGCAGTGTACAGGTCCAGAAGTTCTGCATACCACACCATCCAGGGCCAAACCGTAGCCACCAGGATCAGAGTGTCTCCTTCCAGCTTGAACTTGTGAAGGACCCAAGGAATCATGGAGATCGGAGGGAAGACAAATCAGTGGAAAGGTCCAGGGAACTACCAGGAGAGCTCCCGGATCCCTGGTGCGGGAGCAATACCTCGGAAGCTGGTAGTTGTAGTGAGACGCGATCATGTTGATGTCTGGTAGGCCCCAGTGACGGACTAACAGCTGGAAGTCGTCCGGATGTAACGATGGCTTAGGAAGTCCGCTTCCCAATTTTGAACGCCCGGGATGAAGACTGACTGCGGACAGTGCTGGAAGAAGCAGTTCTGCCCAGCGGAGAATTTTGCCGACTTCTTGCAAGGCTCCTTGACTGCGAGTGCCACCCTGATTTAAGTCCGACAACGCAACCGCGGTGGCCTACAATCTTCACTGTACGTCCCCGAAGGAGGTGCTGTGCCTGACACAGAGAGTCCTGTACAAGGCAGGAAGCTCCAGAATGTTGATGGATGGCTGACTCTCCCGACTTGTCCAACGTCCCTGAAAGGTTAGTTGACAAGTTACAGCCCCCCACCCCCGAAGGCTTGCATCAGTGGTGAGAAGGACCCAGTCCTGGATCCAAAAAGAGCATCCCTGGTTCAGATGAGTATGCTGGAGCCACCACAGTAGGGAGACACGAACTTCCTAGGTCTGAGTCTGAGCCTTGAGGTTCGGATGTGATTTGATCCAACGCCTCAGAATGAGTCTCTGAAGAGGCCGGGAGTGAGACTGACCATACTCCACCATGTCGAAAGTTGACACCAACGACCCCAGAATTTGTATGCACGAGTGAATAGACACTCGCCGCTGACTGACAAAGGTGCGAATTCTGGTTTGTAATGACAAGCTTGTCCGGAGGGAGGAAGACTCTGAGCTCTGGAATTCAGCAAGGCTCCCAGATGGATCATCTCCTGGGATGGTGATCACGTGGACCTCTTCCAATGGATGATCCACCCGTGTGATTGAAGCACCTCCACCGCCATATGGATGTGATCCCTGAGAACTGCTGGAGACTGTGCCAGGAGAAGCAGGTCATCCAGGTAAGGTAAGATTCTGATGCCTCTGCGGCACAGATGTGCTGCCATGAACATCTGAGGGGCCGTGGACAGTCCAAAGGGTAACTCCTGAAATTGGTAGTGTCTAGTTTGGACAGCAAACCTGACAAAATGTTGAGAATTAGTTCGTATAGGGATATGTAAATAGGCAAACAAAAAGTATGGTGGTCGCTCACATCAACTTAATGACATTGCACAGGTGCTTGTAAAGGGTGGGGTTTACACTGAGCTACTGAAAAAAAAAAAGGGATTTTCCCTCCAGCACACTGCAGCAAAATCAACAAAAATACTTGAATCCTACATGATAATAGAAATTCAGAGGTATTGGTTTACATACATTTGCAAATATATGAATAAGCGCTGGGCCAACGTCAAGGCTCCTCTATACCAGCGTCCCTAACATCATGGGGTTCACGTCCTAGACGCAGGGAACCCCAAAAGAATCCAGTCAAGGACTATCCCCAGGGCATCACACGAAAAATGGAAAAAAGGTGAAAGTGAAGTGTAAAGTATAATTGTATAATCAATAAGTGTTAATGGTAAGGGGTTAAAATTACATAAATAATAGACAAACAAATAGAAAGGTGATAAAAAAATATCTATGTGAATTAAGTGGTGATGCCCTGAAAAAAGGCCCAGCCAGAGCAACTTCGGGGGCCCCACGCCCAAACGCTCACCCCAAAATAATTGTTGCTACCTAATAGTAGCACCCACTCTGGGTCATATAATTACAAATTAATGTACTGCATAATAACAGTACATGTATAAGCTGAGAGCAGACTCACCTAGAAGGTACCCCGGAAACCTCCTAATGGCACTATTCAGACCAACACATCCTCCCAATGCTGGCTCCTTTCATGCCTCACAAAACTGCAAACAAAAAGTATGGTGGTCGCTCACATCAACTTAATGACATTGCACAGGTGCTTGTAAAGGGTGGGGTTTACACTGAGCTACAGAAAAAAAAGGGGATTTTCCCTCCAGCACACTGCAGCAAAATAGTAAATAGGCATCCTGAATATCCAGTGATGCCATAAAGTCAGAAAAGGCTGTTTCCACAGCTGCTGTTGGAAATGGGACTAGTCATCCCCCAATAAAGTGAACAAAGTGCAATAAACAGTGCTTATATGAGAGTGGATGAATATACCAAAAACAACCAGATGAAGTGTAGTTGTGAAAAGCAGCAGTATTTAATCTAATAAATAAATAAACATGACTAAACCGACAAAAATCAGTCAAACCTAAAACATTGTAACAATATGCTTATCGTTGTGCACCTCTTTCTGGGATATACTGTTCAGTGGGATACAGTGGCAATAAATAGTGTCCTGTACCTATATGACTCCTTAAATAGGACAAAGATATTTTGAAGCTTGGTGGTATTGTCCAATGGAAAATGTACAATATGATACCAACTCACGATGTTAAGGGTCCCTGTTAGTTTTCGGAACAGCAATCACGCTCTGAAAAAAGGTCCTTTGGAGTGGTGAAAAGAATACCGGAGGCTTGAATACACTCTGTCCTACAGATATCCATTTTCAAGATGAAGTAAAAGTCTAGAAGTCTGGTTCAGGTTACAAACCGTCCACTGTGTAATACAATGTATTCCAGGAGAGTTGAGGTGCTCTTCACCTTTTTTCATGCCATAAAGTCCCCTGGTTTCAAAGCTAGAATGATGGACTGCAGGGACTCTGTGAAATTTGGGAATCCGAAGAAATTTGTTCAGGTTTTTTAAATGGAGGATGGGTCGGAAATAGCCATCCGGCTTCTGAAGTAGAAAGATTGGCGTAAAAACCAAACCCTTTCTGGGGTGGGGGAACAGGAATAATGACCCCTGAAGTCATGAGAGAGCAAATAGACACCTCAAGAGCTTCTGCCTTTTCAAACTGTGTAGGAAGGCCAGTGGAAAAGAACCTTGAAGGTGGACGCTGACAAAAAGGTAAGAGTGTATCCTTGAGATACCATGCCCCTGACCCAAGCATCTGTTATGGTCTGCATCCACACTGCCGAAAAAAAGAAGAAGCCAACCTCCCACTCAGAGGTTCCACGGGTGGAGGCCCGCCCCATCATGCGGCAGGCTTGTCCGTTGGTGTTGAGGCTGGACGTCTGGTAGACCAGGGTTCTTTACCTCTGGGCTTGGAACTTTTAGGAGCAGAACTCTGGGTTCTGGTGAATGGCTGACCTCTGGCCTTACCCTGAGGGCGAAAGGAACGAGATGCTGAAGTCCTGGGTCTCTTAGTGGTCACAGATGGTAAGAAAGTCGATTTGGATGCAGCTAACGTAGTCACGATCTTATCCAATTCAGGACCAAACAGATCACCTGAAAAGGGAAGGGCTTCCAGAGCCTTCTTATATTCTGTGTCCGCTTCACAGGTGTGCAACCACAGAGATCTTCTGGCTGCCACTGCTGAAGCAGATACTTCAGAGGTCAAAATCCCCGAATCTATAGATGCTTTTGGATCGATAAGAACCTGCTTCTTTGATATTTTCAACTGTAGTAACTAAGTCGGCTCTGTGCGCACCAGAGGAGGGACCTTCTTCCAAAGTGTCTACCCAGCTGCCCACAGCTTTAAGCTACTCAAGCCGATGCCAGGGCTGGACGAGGTAGAGCCCCTGCGTTTACATAAATGGCCTTTAAGAAATGTTCCAATTTCCTATCTGTAGGATCTTTAAAGGTGCCCACACACATAGCGACATTTTACACGATTTGGCCGATTTCGACGAATCGTGACGACGAATCGGGTAAAAAAAAGTACAAATCGTGAGTTTATACTATACGATGCCGATGCGCGTCCCCGCTCGTCGTATATTGCATCTTCTGATCTGCCGTGCTGTAGGGCAGATTAGCCAACCATGAACACGATGGAAGCCGATCGTGAGGGTTTTTTTCCTCACGATGAATCGTACAATTCATCACACAATGCGGAATTTGACTGACAGAAGCCTGGACACGTCCTATCGCCATCTTGTGCAGCATCGTGTATGGAGCAAGACAGTCGCACTTTGGGGGCCTGCACACTGAAGTCTTGTTTTGTTGGATATTTGGTGAGTATTTGTACAGTTTAAATGCAACCACACTGACCACCAATATGTGCTCCCCACTGCCCACCAATGTGTGCCCCCAGGTAATACATGCATGACCCAGCCACCGCCTGCCTTATTGAGGCGGGTGGTGGCTGGGTCATGCATTAAGCTCCCACTGCCCACCAATGTGTGTCCCCAGGTAATAAATGCATGACCCAGCCACCGCCCGCTGTATTGAGGCGGGCGGTGGCTGGGTCATGCATTAAGCTCTCCCACTGCCCACCAATGTGTGCCCCCAGGTAATAAATGCATGACCCAGCCACCGCCCGCCGTATTGAGGCGGGCGGTGGCTGGGTCATGCATTAAGCTCTCCCACTGCCCACCAATGTGTGCCCCCAGGTAATAAATGCATGACCTAGCCACCGCCCGCCGTATTGAGGCGGGCGGTGGCTGGGTCATGCATTTAAGCTCCCACTGCCCACCAATTTGTGTAATATAACAAAAAAATAAAAACGTGTTTTACAAAAAAATCATCATACATTACATTTAAAAACACACATTATTTAAAGCTGGTGGTCTTCTACCTTTCGGTCTCCAGCTGTTGTGGAACTACAGATCCCAGGATGACCTGCCACCCACCTTTGAAACTGTTTTTAGGGCATCCTGGGATCTGTAGTTCTACCACAACGACAGGCCCAAAGGTGGAAAACACATACTGTCAAACAAATAAAAACATTATATTACCAAGCAATAAACACATGACATTCCTGTAAAAGGAAACATGATTAGAACACCATAACAAACCTTTAAAAACCTGTAAAAAAGAAAATATTAAAACATTAAAAATGTTAACTATAACAACATTACATTTAATAAAACTATATACACAAATATTTAAATGTCCTTTTTTTTCTTATTCATAGATAATGTCCATGGATGAAACATATACTCCTGCGCTATGGTACTACCAAATGATGTCATTCATCAGTGAACAAGAGCCTCAAAGGGAATCAATCATCTTGATGTCTGAGCGTGAGGGAGATGAGGAGGTTGCAGAAGTCTTGGTAAGTAGTGACACAGTTTAAACCAAAATACTTAATGTTTTTGTTGTTAAATCCCAAATGTCCAATTTAGTCAGTAGTTCACAGACAGTCCTCCTGCCATGGTACATCACCTGGTCCGTTAATATAGGCCATGTACTCCTCCCTCACTCCTTTGGCACGTGCGGTCGATGTTGTAATTGGTGGTGCAGACACAGATGAAAAATGTCCAATGTCCTCCAGGGGTCCTACATTTTCTGGTCTAGCTGGGACAGGTCCTCGTTGAATAGATTTTCTTCACAGAAAGTTGTGCAGCACACAGCACGCCATCATGACCCAGTCTATCTTCTCCACATGTAGATTGATGGTGGTGTGGAAAACGCGGAAGCGATTGCGCATTATTCCAAACGCATTTTCCACAATGCGCCGTGCCCGGGATTTCTCTCTGGTCAGGCCCCTGTGTGCAAATGGCTTCATCACATGTTCATGTAATGCAAAAGCCTCGTCTGCAACAAAAACGTAATTTAGGCCGTGCTTTGTCTGGTCCAGTGAGGGCAAGTTGAGGGTTTTGTTGGCGAGTCTCTGGTAGAAAGCTGTCTTTTTGAAGGACCCACCATCCAAAGCACGGCCATTCTTGCCGACATCCACAAACAGAAATTCGTAGTTGGCATTCACCACTGCCATGAGAACGATGCTGAAGAATCCTTTGTAGCTGTAGTAGTATGATCCGGTGTTGGCAGGTGGGTTGATGCGGATGTGTTTCCCATCGGTGGCTCCTCCGCAGCTAGGGAAATTCCAACGTTGTTCAAAATCTTCCGCGATGCTGGTCCACTCCTCCACGGTGTTAGGAAACTGTAAAAATATTAAAAAAAGGGGTTAAAACATGACTATAATTTTTTTTTATATCTTTTTTTCCCTATATAGACTCCCACCCAAGACCCTGATTTAGCATCCACACCGGACCTCAGTCTGCTCGGTGGTGACAGTGATCCGGAGAATAGCACACAAGTGGAAACTCCACTTCCAACTGGACCCTCATCTTCTCAACAACCCCAAAAAAAGAAAAAAAAACAAGGGAGAAAGGAGAATCTTACTGAACGTGAGGACCATTTTTTACAAAACGCAGAACGGCTGCTGCAGAAACCCCCAGATGCAATAGATTATTTCACAGCTCATGTGAACAGCACATTGAGAAATCTGGATACAGATATCCAAAGACATTTTTTAAGGTTAACCCACGACCTGTTGAGTCATTGTATGAGCAAAAATCTAACAAATTCTACATACATTGCAGATCCAATGCTATTTCCCCTGCCCCAAATAGGTATGTCAGTCCCCGCCTTCCCAATTAGATATTACTCCCCCACCAAGCACCAGCACCACCTTGTATAATGCTCTGCTGGATGCAGCAGATGAATCGCCCCAATATACAGAAATGTAAATTTTTCTTGCTTTTAATATCACCAAATTTTATGATTTCTAATAGGTGCTTGCTGCATGGGATAGGGTGGTGATGACGCCATTTGGACAAGGTCACTACGCACATGGCACAAGTACACATTGCTGGAAGCCGGGGCTACAATGTATACTTGTGCCATATGTGTATTGGCCTGTTCAAACTGGCGTCTGACCCACCCTATCACATACAGCCAGCTACCTATTGGGATTCATAAAATTTGGCGATGTTCTTTTGTAAAATTGTTAAAAAAAAAAGTATATTGCACACAGTTTAGTGCACACTTTCAGTTGCCTGCAGGTCAGTGCACATTGTACTAAATGAAGGCTATTTTTGCTTTATGTTGAGTAAAAAAAAAAAAAAAAAATTTTCTTTACACAAGAAAACAATGTGTGGTGGTTTTTTTTAACTTACCTTGCAATACTGGTACTGTAGCACTTTTACGATGGCTTTGCAGGTCTCCGGAATGATGACGCCCAAGGACTGAGGTGAGATGAGAGTCCCAAACTTTAGGTCTTCCAGTGACCTTCCTGTAGCCAGGTACCTTAGGGTAGCCACCAGTCTGTCTTCAACAGGGATTGCCCTCCGCCACCTTGTGTCCTGTCTCTGGATGTGGGGGGTCACCAGATGCAGCAATTCTTGGAAGCTGGCATCATCCATGCGCAGGTAGTTCTGATAGTCGTCCGGGTTGTTCTCCTTGATCTCCATCAGCAGGGACATGTGAGAGCGGGTATCCCTTTGTAACAGCCACTCCTTGGTCCAGCATGCTCTCGTCCTTCTTCGCTGGGCCCTCTTCCTAATCTCCCGGACCCAAGCTTCAGCGACCAACACTCTATACCGATAGGGATGCATCAGTACAGAATTCAGGAACAGGATAGAATGCAGGTAGGCTGCACACACTTGCAGGTAGAAATAACTTTGTAAAAGGCAAGCCAAATACAAAGAGCACAGTAGCAATGTACAGGATTCAGCAGGAATACACCTAGCCTTATCTAGTAGCAGAGCAGAATGCACACAGAGTTTAAAGGGTGCCTGCTGTTTATACTCCCTAGATAGCCCCTCCCTTTGTTATGGCTATTTAAATTTCCCACCAATAGTCAAGAGCCTGTTTTATTTATTTTTTTTAAACTCACGATTTGTTATGGCCAATCTCACGATGCGTACGATCCGATAGATCGTGAGATCGTAACACAGATTGGGTGTCTTTTTTCCAAAATCGTGACCACGACTGCCAGGGAGCTCCCGTGAATGTTCATGAGGAAATTTGACATAAAATCGTATCGTGAGGACATCGGTATGTTTGTGGGCACCTTTAGAGATACCATGTGAGGAATAGGGAGTAGGGATGACCGAATAAGCAGAGCAATGTGGGCATCCACTAGGGAAGGAGACTCCCACTTAGCACTATCTACAGCAGGGAGAGAGTAAAAGGTAGCGATACGCTTAGAAACTTGAAAGCGTCTACTAGGTTGAGTCCACGCCTCCGCAAGGAGATCTTCTAGTTGTGCAGAAGATGAAAAAATTCTGCCACTGACTTATCCTGCCTTTTAAAGACAGGTGCCTTGGATCTAAGAGGTTGTTTCGATTCCTCAACTAGCAGAATAGTCTTAACTGCTCTGATAAGAGCCTCCACATCTACAGGAGACATAGCCTCTTATGGGACAGATGACGACTCCACGTCTGAGGTAATGGAAGAGTTAGCCTCACCATCTGAGGATCTCTCTGAATCCGAATCTCCAGCAGATAATGGAGTGGAGCAGGTCTACACCTAAAGAGCCCTCTCCCTATCCAGCATCTGCTGAAAAAAGTTTGCATCCAGGGTGGCTCGCCATGGGGAGCTGTGGCACAGCAAGGTGGTACTGGCATTGACATACAGTCTAATATTTGTGACGTTACCTGAGTCAGCCGAGACACCCCAAGCCCGTTCTTGAGAAGCCACCATAGGAGAAATGACCTGTTGCAGGGCCCCAAAGCAGTTGACACACAGACAGTCATGCTCCAGACCCTGAGGAGAAATGAGCATGATGCAGTAGCGCGCCAGCCTCCTTAGTAGTTTTATTTCTGGACATACTGTAAGTCGCAGAAAAAACTACACACCAAACAATTAGTTAGGTGTAAGAAAACCCGGGTCTTCAGTGCTAGTATGCAGTGAACACACTTGTGCTAGAAATATAGCAGCTACCAGCTAGATATACAACTTAAAACAGTACTCACCCCTGCAAGGGATGTACCGTCAGTGACCAGCCCCAGCGGCACAAATATGAGGAAAGTACGCTTACATACACTATACACTTAGACCACTCTATGCAGAATATGTGAGCAAAGCTCAACAAACCAGCCATTTTTAGCAGGAAGAAGTCAGGAAAGTAGCGCAGCTGCTGGGAGCAGGCTATCAGAGGAGACAGGAGCGCCCTCCAACGCTAAGACAGGCTATAGGTAAAATGGCCGCTCAGCATTCTAGTGGGGGAGGAGTGAATAAAAAACGTGCCTGGGGTTTGCTGGCCTCATAAGTAAAGCGCACCCCAGGGGAGGGGCAAACAGGAAAGCGCCCGCCTCCCCCAGCGAAATTGCTGCCAATGCAATAAAGCAGCCCCTGCTCCATTACAAAGTCCCTGGTGGTCTAGTGGTGAGCGCTGTCATACCATGTGCCCCTTCTTACCAGCACAAGACCTCCGGCAGTGACAGCCACTGACTCACTGCTCTGTGCTTGCAGGGAGCAGTCTTACCAGATATCCCCCAATGCACGCTGACTGCGGCTGGCGGCTTCTGCTCTGTGGGGGTCTGCGGCCAAAGTCACTGACCCAGTCACCAGTGCTGCGGCCACTGGCGCTGGGATTGGTGGAGCGGCAGTGGGGGCATCCTATAGGATCCCTTACACTGCCCACTCAAGCTATAAAAGTTAAATTAAATTAAAAAAATGGGAGGATCACATAAAGTAGTCCCCCTATAAACACGTGCCCAGCTCCTGTCAGCACCAAGTAGAGGAGCTTGGGCTTGTGGGTAAATTTAATTAACAGTTTGGTGCCAGACTCTCCTCTCCAGGCTATACCAACAGAGTTGTCCCTGTGCCCCCTAGTGGAGGAAGAAGAAAAGAATTGTCTAAATTTGGTAGTGAGCTTTATCATTGCCCAAGCTCTCACCAGATTACTAAATTGGTTCAAATGTTTATGGCACAAACGTTTGAGACACTGACAACCAATGTCAATGGATCGATTACTGCAAGAGTCATGCCAAGTGTAAGTTGTACATATTACAAAAACAAGTAATGAACACAAATTTGTTGCAAGTAGCCAAGTAAAAGAGCAAGGTACTTAGATTTTAAAACATTTTCAGTTTTACCTGGATAACGTGGAAGCTTTAATTCTGGATAAACAATTAACACAACATGATGTTGTTGGAAGCCAAGACTACACAAAATAAAGAAGGTTCAAAAATTAGAGTTATGGTAGACTTACCTAGATAACTGTTCCATAGGGTCCACAGTGATACCATGGGGATATTATGGTTGGAGACCAGGCACCAAACAGTTAAAGCTTCAGCTCCCAGGATGCCTCGGTGTCCTCCTCCATATATACCCCGCCCCTAGCCATAGGACCTCAGTTTAGTTAACAAGCCGCAAGGCAGGAGAAGGAAAGAGAAGGAAGAGCTATCATACACCAGAAACACTTACATAAAATGAGGAAGTCTGTGACCGAAAGAAAAAATTGCACATGCAGCCATGTGCATCAGGGTTGGTGCCCTGTGGACCTAGAAGAAAAGGAGTTATCTAGGTAAGTCTACCATTACTCTAATTTTCTTCTTAAGGGTCCACAGGGATACCATGGGGATGTCCTAAAGCAGTTCCCCTAGGGTGGGGGACGCTCCTGAGCAGAAAGAACTCGTCGTCCAATGGAAGCATCCTGAGAGGCAAAAGTATCAAAGGCATAAAACCTAAGAAAAGTGTGGACAAAAGACCACGTGGCTGCCTTGCACAACTGTTCAGCAGAGGCACCACGACTAAATGCCCACGATGGCCCTACAGACCGAGTAGAATGTGCTGTCACCGTGTTTGGGACAGAGAGATCAGCCTGTGTGTACCTGAGAGATAGTCGTCCGTAGCCATCTCGCCAGAGTCTGCTTATTAGCTGGCCATCCTCGTTTGTGAAAACCATGTAATACAAAAAGAGCATCTGATTTTCTAACAGAGGGCCTGATTCAGAGCCACTCGTAAGTGGCAGCTCATTCGCTCCGAGCGATGTTTGCCCAACTGCGCCTGCGTACGGATCGTTATACGCATGCGCGAACCAGTCAGTGCGGCCGAAATTCATGTGCTCGCAAAATAGCGAATGCCTGCTAATTTGAGTGACAGGATGAGGCGTATGTGGGTGGTAACAGGGGAAGGTGCTTGAAAACGGGGAGTGGAGATCCGATCGCAGGCGTGCTTAAAGGTCAAAACGGGCGTTTTATGGATGTGCATATTTAAAACAGCAGCGTCATTGACCACGTCACTGGGTTATTTTATAGCCAGAACTGCTCGCAAAATTGTGGTAGCAAAAACCAACCACAAGAATAGCGAGCAGCTCATACCCTGTTCGATGTACTCGATTAATCTAATAAATAGCGGACATGACGTAGGATGCGAGCGGACAGGGGGCGTAGTTTCCCAAAAAACGACCGCAAGTTTTGTTCGCTCGTTCAGACCTAGAGGCGTGAACAGACCGCAAACAGCAAACGGTTCATTTGAATAGCCACCCCTATTTTCTGGACGAGCGAGCGCAAATAGCGACCGGCTCTGAATCAGGCCCAGAGTTAGTGCTCTCTACATAGATACAGAGAGCATGAACTGCATCCAGAGAGGCTTCACCTACAGAAAGATCTGGAGCCTGAAAAGCTGGAACTACAGTGCATCCGGAAAGTACTCACAGCGCTTCACTTTTTCCACATTATGTTACAGCCCTATTCTAAAATGGAATAAAATCATTTTTGTCCTTAAAATTCTACACACAGTACCCCATAATGACAACATGTAAAAAGTTTTTTTTGAAAATTTTAATTTTATTCACAGCCTTTCCTCAATACTTTGTTGATGCACCTTTGGCAGCAATTACAGCCTCAAGTCTTTTTGAATATGATGCCACAAGCTTGGCACACCTATCTTTGGGCAGTTTCGCCCATTCCTTTTTGCAGCACCTCTCAAGCTCCATCAGGATGGATGGGAAGCGTCTGTGCACAGCCATTTTCAGATCTCTCCAAAGATGTTCAATCGGATTCAAGTCTGGGCTCTGGCTGGGCCACTCAAGGATTTTCACAGAGTTGTCCTGAAGCCACTCCTTTGATATCTTTGCTGTGTGCTTAGGGTCGTTGTCCTGCTGAAAGATGAACCGTCGCTCCAGTCTGAGGTCAAGAGCGCTCTGGAGCAGGTTTTCATCCAGGATGTCTCTGTACATTGCTGCATTCATATTTCCCTCTATCCTGACTAGTCTCCCAGTTCCTGCCGCTGAAAAACATCCCCACAGCAGGATGCTACCACCACGCTTCACTGTAGGGATGGTATTGGCCTGGTCATGAGCAGTGCCTGGTTTCCTCCAAACATAACACCTGGCATTCACACCAAAGAGTTCAATCTTTGTCTCATCAGACCAAAGAATTTTGTTTTGCATGGTCTGAGAGCCCTTCAGGTGCATTTTGGCAAACTCCAGGCGGGCTGACATGTGCTTTTTACTAAGGAGTGGCTTCCGTCTGGCCACTCTACCATACAGGCCTGATTGGTGGATTGCAGCAGAGATGGTTGTCCTTCTGGAAGGTTCTCTCTCCACAGAGGAATGCTGTGGCTCTGACAGAGTGACCATCGGGTTCTTGGTCACCTCCCTGACTAGGGCCCTACTCCCCCGATCGCTCAGTTTAGACGGCTGGCCAACTCTAGAAAGAGTCCTGGTGGTTCTGAACTTCTTCCATGTATGGATGATAGAGGCCACTGTGCTCATTGGGACCTTCAAAGCAGCAGTACCCTTCCCCAGATTTGTGCCTCGAGACAATCCTGTCTCGGAGATCTACAGACAATTCCTTGGACTTCATGATTGGTTTGTGCTCTAACATGCACTGTCAAGTGTGGGATCTTATATAGACAGGTGTATGCCTTTCAAAATCATGTCCAATCAACTGAATTTACCACAAGTGGACTCCAATAAAGCTGTAGGAACATCTCAAGGATGATTAGTGGAAACAGGATGCACCGGAACTCAATTTTGAGCTTCATGGCAAAGGCTGTGAATACTTATGTACATGTGATTTTAGTTTTTTTTTTTGTTTTTTTTTTTATTAAATTTGCAAAAATCTAAAAAAAAATAAAAAAAAACTTTACACGTCATTATGGGGTATTGTGTGTAGAATTTTAAGGACAAAAATGAATTTATTAAATTTTTGAATAAGGCTGTAACATAACAAAATGTGGAAAAAGTGAAGCACTGTGAATACTTTCCGGATGCACTGTACAATTTCTTCATTTACATGAAAACGGGACACTACCTTAGGAAGGTAAACCTCCCTTGTATGAAGAACAGATTTATCCCGGTGAAAAATCACAAATGGAGAGCGACAAGAAAGCGCTATCAAATCAGAGAGTCTGCAAGCAGAAGAGATAGCGAGAAGAAAAACAAACATTCTTCACTGTCAACCACTTCAAATGCGACCGAGTCTAGAGTTTCAAATAAAGGAACTTGTAGCCCCTTAAGAACCAGAGACAAATCCTCACAGTGGTACTGGTTGAACAAAAGGAGGCTGAACTCGCAGAACTCCTTGGAAAAAAAATTCTAACATCTGGTAACTATGTAATTTTCCTCTGGAAACAGAATGACAGTGGAGAAACCTGCACTCTCAAAGTAGCCAGGCAGAGACCATGGTCTAAACCTGCCTGGAGAAATGCCAGTATCCTGGAAATCCAAACACCTTAAGATTCATACTTTGTGGGAACACCATTGACCAAAAGAATGCCAAACTCTGTAATATACGCTGGCAGAGACAGGTTTCCATGCCCTAAGCATCGTTTGAATTACAGAATTGGAAAAAGCTTTTGATCTTGGGATGGAAGATTTAAGAGCCACGCCGTCAAAGCCAGACTACGTAAGTCCGCATGCTGGCAGGGACCCTGCGTTAGCAGATCCTGCCATAGAGGAATAGGATACGGACTGTCTATTGACAGATTCTGTATGTCGGTGAACCAGTGACGTCTGGGTCAAGCCGGAGACACCAGTATTACTGTTCCGCCTTCCTGCTTGAATTTCCTGAGAACTCTTGGGAGGAGGGAGATCGGCGGAAAGAGATACACCAGCTTGAAGTCCCATCTTACTGCCAGTGCATCCACAAAGGCTGCTGATGGGTCTCTGGACCCGTACCTGGGGACCTTGTGGTTGTGATGTGTCACCATGAGATCTCTCTGGTAGACCTCATTTAATTTACCAGGAGCTGAAATACTCCCAGTGGAGAGACCACTCTCCGGCATGTATGTCCTGGCGACTTAGCAAGTCTGCTTCCCAATTGAGTACTCCCGGTATGAATATTGCAGAGATGGACGGAAGATGACGTTCTGCCCAAATCAGAACACTTGTCACTTCTTTCATGGCTGCGTAGCAACTTGTGCCTCCCTGATGATTGAGGTAGGCCACTGTTGTCGCATTGTCAGACTGGATCTGGACCGGCTTGCCCTGGAGCAGGTCCTGTGCCATGACAAGTGCTTTGTATACTGCTCGCAGTTCCAGAATGTTTATTGGCAGATGACTTTCCTGATTTGTCCATATTCCCTGACGACCTGTCACTGCTCCCCATCCGCAAAGACTGGCATCTATGGTGAGCAGCACCCAATTTGGAATCCAGAATGGGTGCTCTTTGTTCAGATGATCCTTTCCCAGCCACCACAGAAGGGAGGGACAAACCTCTGGAGTAAGAAGGATCCTCTGAGACTTTATTCGATGATACTGTGCATTCCATCTGGAGAGAATCCATCTTTGCAGAGGCCTGGAATGGAACTGAGCATACCCCACCATGTCGAAGGTGGATACCATTACCCTTCGCTTTTCGAAGCAGCTTGCATATAGCAACGATAGGGCCACAATCTTGTCCTCTGGCAGAAACACCGTCTGAGAATCCAGAAGAGCTCCCAGATGTACAATCTGATGTGTTGGAGAAAGTGATGATTTCTTCCAACTGATGATCCAGCCGTGCTTTTGTAAGCAGGCTATGGTCAGATGAATAAATTAAAATATGAGCGCTAGGGGGATAAATAAATGGTTAATCAATAGTGGCACCTGTGAAAAAATATATTAGTATAAAGTGTTTATAGCTCATTTTGGAGATATTTTGTGTGAGGTGAGGTCCAAGCAATAGTCCCAATAGCCGCAATGATGCCAGCCCTATCTGTCCCTACCTTGTCGTTCCAGCAGGTCTTCCTTATGCTATGAGTCCAGATGGTGATGGTGAGCGCTGGTGAACGCTGGAGCAGAGTCTGGCCTGGACTCCTGCTCTCCACGTGTGGCTGGCGTCTGGCCGGATGCGGCAACGAGTGATGACGTCAGCGGGATTTGTTAGCGGATGCGGACGCTTACTTGCCAGGGGATCTCGATACTGGATGCATAACACCTACTGCCTCCAACGCGTTTCATGCCCTAAAGCACTGAGATACGGGGATTTCCCTGTGGAAAGCGTCTGTAGTTTCCTGCACCAAAGCCGTCAGGGTGTAATACTCTGCAGTATATGGGAGCACGGACTGTTCTATGTCCAAATTAATTCCATCCAAGTACGGACTCTTTGCCAAATTCACCTTCTGACTGACCCACGTAGATCTATTCTGTGTATCCACAATATCGGTCAGACGGACATCACCCTTCAGGACTAATCTGGCGCCTCTGGAGTGAGCGTAGCACGAGCTCCGGATCATGCGGCGCAAACAACGCGACTGTGGTGACCATGGACCAGTTATAGTTCTTCCAGTTTTTACCTCCGACATAAAACACATAGACCTTATTAGTGGTATGTGGCTGCTCAGTGTAATCTCAGGTGCTGGGTGACAGCTTTCTTCTGGTCCATGGTCACCACAGTCGCATTGGATACGTTTTTTTTTATATGTTACCAAGTTTTGTATGGCCATGTTCTCCTAGGGGGTTACATTTGGGTACTGTTTATTTACGGGTAATGTTTCCTGCCCCTTCCCCGTAAATTCGGGGGGGGAGGCTGAAACTACGTGCTATCTTTTTCACATAATTGCATTGCCTGAGTGATCTCGTTTGTATGTAGAGATATGGTTATATGCTTGGTTTATTTATAGTGTTAATTAACTGTTTCGTTTATGGGTGACGGGGATAGGCTACTACCCCCCAATCACAAATTCCTAAGAGTCGTAGTTTTTTACACGACTCTTGTTGTCTCCAAGTGGGGTCGTTTATGTTCTCTTATACCCCTTCTAATGTCTGCTCTTTTTTTTTTCCTTTTTATTTTCTTTTTTATCTATGTTACCCCGTTATGTGTTTCTCTTTTCCCCAGCCAGATTTGCAATCCCAGGATTGTTATTTTGATGTTGGTCACTGCACAGTATTTTACACCTTGTTTGTATAGATATGGTTAATTTATTATCAATCAATGCGAAAGGATTGAACTCTCCCCAAAAAAGAAATTTAGCACTGCTGTATTTTTCTAAGGTTAAAGCCCACATTGTTGCGATTCAGGAGACGCATTTTCAGCAGTCTGCCCCTCCAAGATTTAATAACGTCAGATTCCCTCATTGCTACACAGCTAATGGGCCTCAAAAGAAAGCAGGAGTAGCCATCCTTATTTCCCAACATTGCGCATTTACACTAACCTCAAAATATGCAGACCCACAGGGAAGGTATCTAATTCTAGTGGGACTACTAGATAATGTTGAGGTTACTATTGTCTCATGTTATGTTCCAAATACAGGCCAATTGGCCTTCTGTAGAAAATTCTGTTTGACTTTACAAAAACACTCTAAGGGAGCATTATTGCTCCTCGGAGACTTTAATATGGTCCTGGATCCAACCATGGATAGATCCCATTCAACAACTTCCCGTTCAAATAGACCACAGGAGTTTTCTAAGGGTTTCCAGCAGCTTTTAGTAGAGCACGGGTTGTTTGATGCCTGGAGAGCAAAACACCCTACAGTAAGAGATTATTCCTTTTATTCGAATGTCCATAGGACGTATTCCCGGATAGACTTGGCCCTATGTGATAGATGGACCTTATCCTCTATTAGTAGTATCAATATTCTTCCCATGACTTGGTCAGACCACTCCCCCCTTTTTGTTAAATGGGATATAGGGAATAGGAGAGTAGTCCCGGGCCCGTGGAGACTAGGTAATCACCTGTTGACTCAGCCGGAGGCTCATAAAGCAGTTCAGGAGGCTCTTTCTATTTTTCTTAGTACCAATAAGCCGGAAGAAACTTCCATTTTTAACTTTTGGTGCTCATTGAAGGCAGTTATTAGAGGTTCAGCAATTCAAGTTGCGGCTCGGCTTAAAAGAGAATATAAACAACAGTATGAGAAAGCGGAAGTTGAGGCAGCGCAAATTGAAGAAGCTCATAAAGCAGACCCCTCTAATAAAATATTATATAAACAACTCCTCAATGCTCGAGAAAGGGTGAATGTCTTCTCACTTAGAGAAGTACAGCGTAATATTGCCAGATTAAATCAAAAATTCTATGTATTTGGTAATCGAGCAAGTCGACTGTTGGCTAGTAAATTACGTGGACGAAGGGCTAGGGGTCAGATACAGAGAATCTACAATCACCATGGGGCTAAAGTATCGGACCCTGTAGAGATAGCGAATGCTTTTGCAAGCTATTATGCGCAACTTTCTAACCTCAAAGATGACCCCAATACTGCCCAACCAACGGCAGCCCTTATTGAGCAATTCTTGAGTGGGCTTTCTCTCCCGAAATTGTCTTCTGAGGCTTGTCTGTCCCTTAGCACTCCTTGGACTCTGGAGGAAATAGATGTAGCCATTAGTAAAATGCAATCAGATAAGGCTCCAGGTCCGGACGGCTATTCTGCCAACTTTTACAAAACATTTAAAGCTGAGCTGGCTCCGGTTTTGTTGTCTGTGTTCGGTGAAGCAACGGAATCTAAGCAATTCCCTGAAGAAATGCTGGAGGCACGTATAATTGCCATACCAAAACCCGGCAAAGACCCTAATGCTGTAGCTAATTACCGACCTATTGCTTTGCTGAGCACAGATGTCAAGTTGTTTGCCAAAGTGATTGCTAGTAGTCTGTCTCAGCTGTTGCCGGTTCTCATTAAACCGGATCAGGTCGGATTTGTGATGCACAGGCAAGCCCCAGACAACACACGTAGAGTTCTCAATATTATAGAATATTATGACTACCGTAGGGAACCTTTGTTGATCCTATCGCTTGATGCCGAAAAGGCGTTTGACCGCCTGCACTGGGGTTATTTGATGAAGGTTTTACACAGTTTCGGTTTCCAGGGAGGTATTTTAGATTCCATTTCGGCCCTATATACTTGCCCTTCTGCGAAGGTATTTGTAAACGGTTGTCTATCTGACAAATTTGACATAACCAACGGCACACGTCAGGGGTGCCCACTTTCGCCACTCATCTTTGCGCTTGCCATTGAGCCTCTGGCGGAGATGATCAGAACCCTCAAATCCATACATGGTCCCTTGCTCGGAGGTTTCTCCCATAAAATAAACTTATTCGCAGATGATATTTTACTGTGTTTACTCCACCCAGAAGAGTCCCTTCCAGCATTGCATGCCATTTTGGATCAATACGCAGCAGTGTCCTTTTACAAACTCAACACAGCAAAGACAGAAGCCCTCCCTCTTAACATCCCAACTGTAATTTTGGAGAAACTACAGGAGACGTATAGATATAAATGGAAATCTAGGTCCCTCAAATATCTGGGGGTGCATTTAGCTAGAGACCATGATCTTATTGATTGTAATTTTGGGCACCTCTTGAAAGCTTATGAAACTTTAACAAAAGAATGGATGCTACATGAGGTGTCCTGGCTAGGAAGGATTGCGGCTGCAAAAATGGTGCTGCTCCCGAAACTAATGTATTTATTTCGGACCATTACTAGACCCCTATCCAAATCCATATGTAACAAATTTTACCAAATACTAACTAAATATATTTGGAAGGGGAATCAACCCAGAATAGCGAGAAATACCCTCTCCCTCTCTAAGGAGACAGGCGGAGTGGCCTTCCCAGACTTGGAGAGATACCATTCAGCATGTATACTTAGCCAGGCAAGGGACTGGTTCATAATAGACTCTCCCAAACCCTGGGTAATTATTGAAAGGGAACTTATGCGCCC
Source organism: Taudactylus pleione (assembly GCA_031769625.1). NCBI lineage: Eukaryota > Metazoa > Chordata > Amphibia > Anura > Myobatrachidae > Taudactylus > Taudactylus pleione. The sequence continues at coordinate 18,706,238 of JAUIMM010000116.1, read as the reverse complement.
CTTTCCCCTTCCTGATCTATTCTGGCTGCCCTCTTCTGAAATCTCCTTCAGACCGGGATTCTGTAAAGCAGTCCAGACTACAATAGTATGTTGGCATACCTGTGTTTCCTTAGATGAAGAGATTTCCCTGCCTTCTCCTAATCTGTCTCTCCGATCAATAGCCAATTTGATCCCTGATATGCACTTAGGTTCCTGGGCGAGGGCGGGCCTCTCTTCTTTGGGGGATGTATTCGCCGGGGAGGATTTGGCTTCTTTTGTGTCCCTTCAAACGCAATTTGGTTTAACGAGGCAGGACTTTCATAAATATTTACAGCTGAGACATTGGTTGCACAGTCACCTCCCTTCTCCACTTAAAAAACCTGCCTTCCCATCACTGCTGCTGACTCGCCTACGATCCTCTAATCACAAAGGTGGTATATCTTGGTGGTATCAGATAATGTTAATGTTAAAAAAAAAGGGAAACTTCCGTGTCGGCTTAAATGGGAGAGGGATCTGGCTGTGAACCTTTCTGATGAGGACTGGAATATTATTTTTCGTTCCAGTTTTACTATATCCAAATGTATCAACCATTCAGAAATGTATTACAAATTACTTCAGAGAGCATATTTTACTCCTGAAAGGCTGCATAAGATCTGGCCCTCTGTCTCGCAATATTGCTGGAGAGGTTGTGGTTTGGTGGGAGACATCTTTCATGTCTTTTGGTCCTGTCCTCTACTTCGCCCCTTGTGGAATGCGGTTTTTTTTTATTAGTAGTAAAATAGTTGGTGTAACTATTCAGGTGGAGCCTCTAGTTGCCTTATTCCACTTTTATCCTGGGGAATTATCACGTGGCGAGAGATATATTAAGGGTCATGTGCTGATTGCTACAAAAGCTACAATTGCTCAGGGGTGGAAGACAGCCTCTCTCCCCAACATGAGAATCATAGAAAACAAGATCCATAAGCATTTTGTTTTTGAAACAACGGGTGAGAAATACTCCTCCTCCGTCAATTCCATCCATATGAAATGGTTTAAATGGGGAGAATATGGGGAAAAACAAGGCCATTCCACCATTTATAATGTTCCGGTTGTTCCCGGTGTTCTCTGTTCACCTCACGCAGATCCGGGGTAGCTCCATTAACTGAATATTTAGTATTTTGTCTATATGTGTTGTGAAGTGTTTTATAAAACATTTTTCTTGTCCTAAAAAGTTTAAGTATCAATTATATGTACAAGGACCAAGATCGATTGATTTATATTATGATATGCTATATGTCTGGCTTACCCCTTTTCCCTTCTGTATCCCCATTTCTTTGTATTAAACTTTCAATAAAAACTATTATGGAAAAAAAAAAAAAAAAAAAGACATGCTTCAAGCTTTTTATCTGTGGAAATCTTCAGGGAATATGCAGACGGAATAGGCAATGTAGCATTTCTAATTAATTGTGTCACATGAGCATCCACAGTAGGAGGTACCTCCCACTTAGTGCATACAGAAGCCAGGAAAAAGATACAACAATGTTATTCTCTTATTCACATAAAAACTGTCATGGTTACCCCATGCCTCATTCATAGGCTCAGTGAGCTGTTAAGATACAGGAAACTCCGTTTTGAACCCCTTCCGGTGGTGATTAAACACTGGAGCCTTCTTCCTATATGAGTCGGTTATCACCCTGAATGTCTAGGATTGATTTAACCGCCTTCACCATAGAAGGTAAATCCTCTGTACACGGATGGTCCTCCCCCGAGCTAGACCCTGGAGAGAAACTTTGCGCATCATTTGAATCCTCTGATGATGCATCTGAATCCATATGTTGAGCAGACTAATAAAAAGGTAACTTGCGCTCAGACGCCTTAGTAACTACCGGTCTGCTATTAGATGGTGCCATACTCTGACTAGAATGGCAATTAACATCCAGGAAAAATGCATAGGAGGTGCAAACATTGCCTCCTTGGATGGGGTGTCCACAGCAGGATTAATGGGAGCAGCCATACAATCCACAAAATGCTTCATTACCTGGGACAAAGAGGATACCAAGAAGGCTCTTGTCCAGGAACAGGAAAACTGGACTGGTTAGGTGGCTCTTTATAGATCAGAAATAATATAATACAATAACTGCTAAAAAAAAAAAAAACTGTAATCATGCTATCATAAAAAAGGATAATCACCCTTAAAAGTCCAGAATCATGATAAATGTGTAAATCCTTTTTGCTAGACTCTTTTCATGATTTGTGGGTCAATCCATATAGGTCCTCCTCATTCAGATAGATCATGTGGTAAAGGATAATTCCAGCATTGACCATCGGAATTGGATAATATGAAAAATGAAAGAAAGAAATCCAGTAGTGCAGACACCTTTATACCAATTTAAAAGTTTTAATTCTTTAAAAATGCACTCACAAGTATAACATAATAAAACACATCAGCATGTGTATGGGATCAGCATATACTCATCAGGCCAGGTCTTAAATCAGGGTTGTAAACAGAGTTCCGGATACTTCTCAATCCTTAGGCAAAATCAGACAAGCATCTCCACCACAGTGTCCAGCAGTTAATGCAGCCACACCACTTAACACATTTCGAACCGGAATTGGTTCTTCCACAGAAGCGTTTGTGGCTGAACCTCCCTGATCCTCAATAATTACCCCCTTGAATTAAGATCATTAATACTTACAAGTCCATAAACGAGCAGACACTTCCGCGATATGCGTTCCACTTGGCATCCCGACCAATTACTGCGCATGACCGGATATATCATGCGTTCCAATCTTTAATAATGTGCATGACAGAAAGTTCCGTGTGTTTCACTCAGTATTCGATTCCAGCCGATTACTGCGCATGGCCGGATATGACGGGTGTGCGTCCCATCCATCAATATTGCGCATGGTAAACAGGTCCATGCGTTCCATGCCACATACGAAACCTGGAAATGTCCTATTTTCTGCACATATATTAGGTGTCCACAATAATATATATGTATATAGTAAAGAATCAATTCTCCTTAATGAGTAATGAGTGTCCATTTATATATGAAACACATAAGAAAGGTAGAACAGATGGTGATTATTAAATCAAAAACATAATTAAAAACATGGGCTACATAATTAATGAAATAAAAATACATTAGTTAAAAAAAAACAAAATCGGAATTTAGACCTTTAGGAGCAAGAGTGCCCAATTTAAAAATCCATTGCATTTCCTTTTTTGAAAGCCTAGTCTCAAGGTCTCTATTTCTCCAAGATGATTTAGCTTGTTCTATACCCCCAAATTTGCTTATATAGCACTCTTTTTGGTTGTGTTTTATTTTAAAATGTGAAGAAAAAGAATGGGTTTCCAAACCCTTATGGACATTATAGATGTGCTCTGCGAGAAGTACTTTGAGATTTCTATTTGTCTTCCCAATATACAGTAGATCGCAGGTACATTCCATAGCGTACACAACATATTTTGTTTGACATGTTAGAAAACCTGTTATTTTATAATTTCATTAGCATCAAAACTGGTGTTTACACTCGTTGGGCTCTTCACTGTCTGACACATCAAGCACATTCCACAACGGTGTTAAACTTGTAGATCTAGCATAAGAACACTAACATCATCTAAAGTGCTTTTCAAATCTGGTACCCGTAGCCGCTCCAACCTGCTGTTTGTAATATGAGCCACTGAAATAAAAATAATTGTTATCTAAAATAAACCTAATACCATTTAAAATGAAATACCTAGTCAATTCATCATAATTGCTTGTATTTTAAAAAATAAGATACAGCCTCTCAGGTATCTTTAAGAAATGCTTTTGTTGTACGACAAGATGCTGGCGAAAATAATTAACGCTGAAAGATTTGAGGTTAAACTATGCACTCCGATATTATCGGGCAGCCAGGGGGGTGGAGGGGGTCCTTATGAATCTTAGGTAATGTATAAATAGTAGGAACAGAAGGTTCTTCTATATTCAGGAATTCATGTTCCCTCTTATTTATCACCCCACTATCATATGCTTTCATTGTTAATTCAAGCAGTGCTTTAGCTATATTCTGAGTGGGGTCTGTTTTTAGTTTTTTTTATACTGTATGTATTTCCTGAATTTAACTGTTCCATAATTTCATTGATATAATCAGATTTATTCATAAGGCCAACCCCTCCACCTTTGTCTACTGGCTTTTTATTCATTCTTTATCTCCCTGAAGTGATTTTATGGCTTCATACTTCTTTCTAGCTAAATTGCATTTGGTTTTTCTCTTTATCTTCTTATTTTTCAATAATTTGTTTCATTCCTCAGTAATAATTTCATTAAAACAATTGAGAAAGGTACCTCTCATACAGGATTAAAACTAGAGTTCCTCTTGAACTTGTCCCTCTCTGACACCTCATAGTCTATTATTTTTCCAACTTTTTTCCTTATTTAAGAAGAACTTTTTTAGACTTAATTTCCTTATATATTTTTGTGTATCAATATACAAGTTAAAAGCATCAACATTGCCAGTAGGTGTGAACTTAAGCAGTAGGGTTTAAAGCCCCATTGAGGAAAGTCTTACAGGCTTAAGTTAAAAAATGTTCCTACATTATCAAGCAGTTTTTCTGGATTTACAGTTAAACTTTTTACCTTATATAAGGAAATTAACTCTAAAGTTTTTCTTAAATAAGGAAAAAGATAGAAATTCATGTTCCTTCTTATTTATCACCCCACTATTTTTTCCGACTATAGAAGAACCTTGTTCCTACTATTTATACATTACCTAAGATTCATAAAGACCCCCTCCACCCCCCTGGCTGCCCATTGCAATAGTTTAACCTCAAATCTGTCCGCTTTAATGGATTATTTTCTCCAGCCTCTTGTCGTACAAACAAAAGCATTTCTTAAAGATACCGGAGATATATTAAGGAAATTACAGGATATACAATGTAGTGAATCTAGTATATTATGCAGTACTGATGGCAGCACGCTATACACTATTATAATTATAGATAAGGGAATACAGACAGTATCTTATTTTATAAATACAAGCAATTATTATGAATTGACTAAGGATTTCATTTTAAATGGTATTAGATTTATTTTAGAAAACAATTATTTTTATTTCAATGGCTCATATTACATACAGCAGGTTGGAATGGCTATGGGTACCAAATTTGCCCCTAGTTATGCCATTGTGTATATGACCTATTGGGAAGATCTGACCATCTTTATTGATGGAGGTCTAGGGGCAAGTCTGGTATCCTGGCATCGTTTCATTGATGATGTACTGCTGGTATGGGAGGGAGATCCTTCAGATCTTAAAATATTTTTAGATGAACTTTAGAATGATTTTAATATTAATTTTTCTTTTAATATAAGAAAAAATTAAATCTGCTTTCTGGATTTATGTATTTATATTGAACATGGGTGTTTTAAAACTAAGACTTTTAGGAAAGCTACAGATTCCAATGGATATATTGATAGGAAGAGTCAACATCACTATAACTGGCTAGAGAGTATCCCTTTTAGTCAGTAGATAAGGATAAAAAGGAACTGTAGTGAGCCAATTGTTTGTGAAAACTCAATTTTAGAAACAAATAGATTTTTAATACAACGTTACTCAGAAAAGTGTCTAAATAAAGCCAAAACAGATCAGATTAAGAGAGAAGAGCTTTTAGTAGAAAAGAATAAAACTTCAACAAAAGAGGATAAATTTAAATGGGCATTTATCAGCCAATTTAATCCCCTTCATAGAGAGATTGAAGGGGTGTTTAGAAAAAATAGGTATTTAATTAAAAAAGATCCCATTATAGGAAAAGTAGTTCCTGATAATCCAGTTTTTATATACCGCAAAGCCCAGTCTCTTAAAAATAAGCTTGTAAAAAGCGCTTTAGATGATAGCAGATCTAGCATAAGAACACAGTTTCCACCGTTGTGGAATGTATGAAGAGCCCAACAAGTAAAATCACCAATTTTGATGCTAATGGAATCAATAATAAAAGATTTTCTACCGTGTCAAACAAAAAATGTTGTGTAGGCTATGGAATGTACCTGTGGTCTACTGTATATTGGGAAGACAAGTAGAAATCTCAAAGTAGAGCACATCTATAATGTACTTAGGGGTTTGGAAACCCATTCTTTTTTGCACATTTTAAACTAAAACACAACCAAAAAGCGTGCTATAAGAGCAAAAGTTGGGGTATAGAACAAGCTAAATCATCTGGGAGAAAGAGACCTCGAGACTAGGCTTTCAAAAATGGAAATGCGATGGATTTTTAAATTGGGAATTCTTGCTCCTAAAGGTCTAAATTCTGATTTTGAAATGAAATGTTTAAAATATTTTTATTTTATTTTTTAAAAAGGAATGTATTTATTTCATTATGTAGCCCATGTTTTAAATGTTTTAATTATGTTTTGATTTAATCATCATCATCTGTTCTATCTTTCTTTTTATGTGTTTCATGTATAAATGGACGCTCTAATGACTCATTAAGGAGAATGGATTCTATACTATATAGATATATATTGATTTGGATATGTGGAAAAAATACAATAATAGGACACTTACGGGTTTCGTATGTGGCATGGAACGCATGGACCGGTTTGCCATGCGCAATATTGATGGAAAGTACACCAGTCATATCCGGCCATGCGCCGTAATCGGCTGGAATCGAATACGAAGTGAAACACATGGAACTTCCTGTCATGCGCATTATTAAAGATTGGAACGCATGACGATATATCCGGTCATGCACAGTAATTGGTCAGGATACCAAGTGGAATGTATATCGCGGAAGTGTCTGCTCGTTTATGGACTTTTTCACGGATGTTTTTAATGATCTTAATTCAAGGGGGTATTTATTGAGGATCAGGGAGGTTCAGTCACAAATGCTTCTGAAGAAGAGCCAATTCTGGTTCAAAACGCGTTAAGTGGTGTGGCTGATGTAACTGTTGGATGCTGTGGTGGAGATGCTTATCTGATTTGCCCCAAGGATTGAGGAGTATCCAGAACTGTTTACAACCCTGATTTAGGACCTGGCCTGATGAGTACATGCTGATCCCATACACATGCTGATGTGTTATATGTTTGCTATTATGTTATACTTGTGAGTGCATTTTTAAAGAATTAAAACCTTTTAAATTGGTATAAAAGGTGCCTGCACTACTGGATTTCTTTCTTTTATTTTTCATATTATCCAATTCAGATTGTCACTGTTGAAATATATATGCTGGAATTATCCTTTACCACATGATATATCTGAATGAGGAGGACCTATATGGATTGACCCACAAATCACTAAAAAAAAAAAAAAGTCTAGCAAAAAGGATTTACATATTTATCATGATTCTAGACTTTTAAAAGGTGATTTTTTTTTTTTAATGGTAGCATGATTATAGTTTTTTTGCGCAATTATTGGATTATATTATTTCTGATCCGTTATTCTATTTGGGTAGCTGTGTGAACCTCCCTTTAATGCATATGCTGCATATCTCAATCTGTTTAAGCGCATAATCACAGAAATTCTTTTTTTCATAGGTGGCTCTTTATGACAGACAACACACAAACCATCCTTAATGTTTTGAGGAGACAAATAAGCCATACGTGATTCACATGAAACCCTCCTGTATCCCTTTATCTTTTGACATGTTCAATATAAAGGCAGTAGTTGCAATGTTATGTGACAGCCTTCATAAAATCTTAATGAATGTGAAGTACTCAGACAAAAACCTCCACCCCAAGAGGATGGAGAGAAAAAACAGTGATAGTTATAATTGACAGACAGAAATAAAAGACAGTGTCAATACAGCAGCTAGCAAACAGTCACATACAATGCATATGTTATAAAATTACTATCGACTCTAAATCAACCACACAAAAGGAATGGTAGGATATAGAGCACTATATACCTTAACCAAGGGAGTGGTATACAGGGAGACTGACCCAAACCCTCCCGAAACCAACAGCTACAGGGCACACTGGGGGCGATTCAATCCATTAATTATCGCCCTCTTCGCCACCTAAAAGACTAGGTTCAGCCGGCTAAACCAGTGTTAATTCCTGGTTAGGGCACACCATCTGCGTTTAACGCGCCCTAACCAGGGTGTTTCAGTCACATTTCTGCTCACGCACTCCTGAGTGCGTGCAGAAATGCCGGTGGCTATTGCGCCCCGACAGAGCAACAACTGAATTGCTGTCGGGAGTCTTAAAAAAAAAAAAAAAAAAAAGCCGCTGCCAGAACAATTGAATCTCCCCCATTGAGCATGGACCGTGAGTATCTCATACACGTGGAGGGTAGGCGGAGTAACCCAGACGTGCAAAACCCTTCGTACGGACTGCGTCTGGGTTGGAGCGCCTACCTCCCTTAACCTGCATTAACTAGCCGGGTACGCTGGCCTCGTAGCAGCAGAAGCGTCTGCTGCTGATCCCCAGCATCAGACTATAAGGACTCGGTGGTGTAGTGAGGACAATCCCGGGCCCTGACAGCAGCGGCTTCTGGTGCATCTCTGACACCAGGACTGCCGCAAGTGATTTCCCGTAAACGAGGAACCGCCTTACCTGACATCTCCGTGCGTCCGGTTACAGTCCAGGTTGCAGCATTGCGGCTAGCAAGCTTAGCCGCTACCCGCCGAAATCACCAGCCCAGTTACTGGTGTTGCGGCCCGGAGGAGATTGAGTCGCAGTATATGCGCCTTAATTCAGACGCTTAGTACTGCCAATCCAAAAATATACAATAAAACAAAAGATAAAAGCTTAGGACTGCCAGAGCAGTCCTCTGTCACAAAGGTGCGTCTTGATCCTGCAGCACCAAATGAACAACTGAAGTCCTATGGCTAGGGGCGGGGTGTATATATATGGAGGAGGACCCCGAGGCATCCTGGGGGCTGAAGCTTTAACTGTTTGGTGCCTGGTCTCCAACCATAATATCCCCATGGTATATCCCTGTAAATCCCTGTGGACCCTGAAGGAGAGGACATTCATTACCTGCAGATGAATTATTATACCCCTCTACAAGGGATGCAAGAGTGGCTAGGATGACTACTTTAGATGACCACCACTTACACAGATTCCTAAGAGACAGCAAAAAAAACTAGTTGAAATTTGCGTACAGAGTAGCAGAATTCAGGTAAACCACAGCAATAAAAGCATATGGCATAAATAAAGCACACCTAACCTCAACATGCCATTCAGCGTGAGGTGCGCCAATCACTAGCATCTTTTTCGCTGAAATGTCGCATCGTGAAATGACAAAACAGTTTCACGAGACTGGACTTATGCTACACTTTTATATCTGTGTGCGACTATCAAAAGGAGTATGAATCTGTACAACGTAACTTGGCATGAAAACAAGCCCTAGCCGCTGCAAAGAAGCACTTTGTATGTGAATGAGCTTGAATCTGTATACAGATGTGACACTTGTATATCAAATTAATCAGTGCAGTATTGTGAAGCGGTTTTGTCGCGTCGTGTTGTGGAGTACATTTGAATCAAAACTGCAAGTGATAACAATCCCTAAAGCAAGTTTTAATTAAATGTTACATGTGCTTAAAAAACAAACAATACAACCATAGTTAAATTAAACATTTATTCCCTGCCCCCCAATGAGATTCACAAAATTAGCACAAAAATATATCAACTCAGATAGAAATAAAATAATTAAATTGAGTGATATACACAGATGAAACATACAATAATAAAGCATTTTAAATGAATAAAATACAAAAAAGTTCAAATTTCAATTGTATCCGTAGTCATTAAGAAACATACACACTTAATATTTTATATGTATATATATATATTTTTTTTTTTATTAAATCTGTTTACCCCAAAGTGATTTTAAGCTCTACAGGAAAACCTATTTTTCCTGCTAAATTTATGAAAACCATAAAAAATGAGGCAAACTGGAGATTCCAGAGGAATCAATATAATCTTCCTGCAAACACCACTGCTTGGCAAACTTGCCAGAAAATAAAATGGCTGCACATTTTTTTTTTTTTTTTAATAAGACTTGCTTAAATATTTCTGTCAAATAAAGCCATACCATTTAAGGTGCAATCCCACTTAGACTGACACACACTTGAGGTGTACCCATTGCCTATTACCAACGTAGGCAGCCATTTTGTTGCCGGAACAAATATTCATTAGACTACAGCCCACCAATTCCCGAGGCACTAAAGACATCAAAGTAGCATGAGGCATTTGGAGAAGCTGGATATTGGCCTCAGTCAACAAAATGGTCGCAGACACTGTGTGCAAGAAGCAAGTATTAACTATGGGGCTTTATAAATGATGGAAACAGAAAAATAAACCCTATTTTCATGAGTGCGTTGATAAACAAAATAAATTAAGAAATATGAAGTCTTGTTTGTAAATCCCTACAAATATTTTACAGCTTTATTGTACGTTAATCTATATTGTTTGAATTATTCAGAATCAAACATATGTTCTATGAAGGTAACAAATTTGTACCTTACCGATACATTTTTAATCCAAAAGTAGACAAGACTGACAATAAAATAAAGCTGTGTGTGACTCTACTAATACTAGATGTACACAAAAGAAATACCAATAAAATGGGATAAAAACTTTTTGCCTACTAAGTATTGCAGAACACTAATTGAACTTAACATGGATCTAAAATTATGTACATTCAGGATAAACATGAAATTTAAAAAAAGGTGACATATCCCATAAATTACAAGGTTATTGCCATTTAGTAGGGTCTTGTCAATTCTAAAACTTTGCATAAAAAAAAAAAAAACTACAATGAAGTATAAAAAAAAGTGGTTGTAATAATTGAAATAATACATATGTTTTTCTCCTTGAACTGGACCTTGGGGTATTAAAGGATATGTTTTTTTTTTTTTTTTTTGAACAGTCGTGGCTCATGTTTCAAACCAAATCTGTAACGGAAGATTGGGACCTAGATTTGATTATCTGTGGCTTTAATTATGCAATTTTACATGGCTATAGTATTATAAAGCACTTTTCTTCACCCATACATTTTCAAAAAATTAGTTTAAAAGGCAGTGCAGTCACTCCTACAAAAATGAAAAACAATAGTTCCAAAAAATGCTAAAAGAAAATCTATTGTTGCACCATTGGACTGACCGAAGGAAACCTTTCCTAAGGCAAATTCCACTATGCATATATTCTCCTTACATAATTTGTTACAAGGATGAATTTTGTGACAATGCATAGATTTTTTTTTTGATTTTTTTTAAACTTTTATATATAGTTTTTTAAATCACAGAACAGTAGGAGATCAAATGGCTTGTGGTCATCAAGAGGAGGGATACTACTTATATTCTTGTGTAGGTCATTCACAAAGACATTCGTAATCCAAGTGCTGTGATTGTTAAAAGTTTAGTAGCCCCCCCCCCCAAAAAAAAAAAAAAAAAACCCCACATCTGATGAGGGAGTAGTGTGTTTCAGGCTAACAGGGCAGTGGGCCCGGTCTTCTGCTGTTGCATAAAGTTAGCTATTCTTTCCCCACAGGTCAATGGTTCATGATGGTTTGTCAGTACTGACTGCAAATTGATTATGAAATGTCTCCTATGCATGAAAACATGGCTACATTTTAAAAATGTCAACAGACGTTTTGAACTATGAATAAGGTGTTTTCACCATTCTAAATAAACAAATAAATGCATACCATAAATGTACAACATATAGATAGACATAACATTTCTGGCTAGATGAAGTGGCTATAGTGGTAAAATAAAAGGCAACCAAATGTATCAGAAACCGTGATTCTGTACTATACAATCAGAGATGCCCCATCACAGATTATTTGGCTGGGATAGCCCAGTTTCACACACATGAATATTTGGTAGTTATCCATAGGGAATACAATGGAGATTTAGATCCATGGACGAAGCCATGTAACCGTGGAGATGTGGTCAGTTAGGTAATCTAACCAGTTTCCTATGACACCTCTTTCCCTCTCTCCTAACTTACATAGAGACGGTGCAAACTTGTGAATATTTGCCTGGCCTTGTAATTATAAAATTAGAATAATCCTTAAAATAAAAAAATATATAATTTTCACCTTTTTTTTCTAGTATGGTAATATTCTTGTTTCAAAATAAATGGCTTGAAATGACAAACACTTTATACATTTAGAAGCTAACAGTCGGTCAAGCTCAAACCACACTCTTCTGGGTGCAAGGGCCACATAAGACACATAATGCTCACTCCACAGCATGTGATCATGTTTATAAACCCCCAACCCTTCTCCCCTCCCGCATATCAAAAAGAAAAAAAAATATATAACCAAACATGCAAAGTTTTGTGTGAATATCCAATGCCTCAATAATGCATTTATATACTTTGGAAAAGACTGCCACAGTAATGAGGGGGCATTAAGGCAGGACTTGGATGAAATGCTGCATCGTGGTCCTTTGGGACGACTGGTAAAATAAATTTTCTTATTTGAAATTGCATTTTAAATCAACTTGTTCTGGCGGTACATACGGACATTAAATAGTCCAAAAGTAATAAAGTAAATAAAACAAACCTGAAGACACAATTCCTGAAAAGTGTGTGTGTGTGTCAATTTCATTGTGGACTGCAGCGTTTAAAAGTGTTAGCGCTTGGTACATTCTGCTCATTACACACATAGTACACTACGGCGCAGAGATGCTTACCAACATGTTTCCAATGCTGTTTGTTCTCTCTTTAAAGTACAATGTTTTTCTTATGAATTTCCTTAGGGATATATATATATGGAGCAGCTATTTAAATAATGGGTACAGGATGATGTTAACATACGCCACGAAACAGTTAACCCAAAAGAAGAAAGCCTGAATTATGAATTTTTGGAAATGAGACCTAGACCTGAAATTAATTTACTTTTAGGCAAAACTTTCCCCCAACTATTCATGGGCATGGGGTTACCTGCAGTGTCCTTCCATAGATTTAAAGACGGTAAAAGTCCAGAGCACATAGGAACACATCCTACTGTAACTTTAGCTCAAATATTTTCCCTTCCAACATGAAACTCTTGCATATATAATTGTGAATGTTAATAGCCCTTATGTGAAACAAGTTGCATTTTATGGTTAGTGTTCTTTTAACTCACTCGCTGCTGATCTGTCGGGGGCTCCGAGATATACAATTGCATGGAATACGTAAAGTCTGCAGTAAACCAGCTGTTTCTTCGACTATCAATTGTCTAGCTTCTTTTCAATGATTTCTGCCAAATTATATAAAAGGAGATTTTACTCAATCCTCAATAGTCAGAAGTACCAGCACAAATATATATCTAGAACTTTATACAGGGGAGGGGAAAGGGTCTGGCTTGCCACTCATGTTACTTAAGACTGGAGTAAGGCCACTAGCTTTGCTGACAGTAAAAGTGACATGAGTCCGCATGACCTAGTACAGATAGAACTTTTCACTGAATATTAGCAGTAATGTAATGAACTATTGTCAGATAGGGTTATCAAAACTAAGATGGGTCAAAAATGAGCTCTATAATCTATTTATTGTGGTTTCTTATATTACTGATCCTTCATGGACTAAGTAGATTTTATGCCTGTAATCAAGAATGGCCACATGAGTAGCTATTTCCTCAATATACATACGCATTCAAAAGAGGAAGCCATTCTTGGGCTGAATCAGCATTTGCAGGACTGCAGCATACCCATTCACTAGGCACCAGTGCCATCACTAAGGCATAAGGCACAGATGTCACGCAACCCCAGTGAATAGATCATCATTTCATGCACCATGTGGACAAAGCACGAAGGGGTGGGGTGGGGAATATCCATGTTCATCAAGTGCCATAGTCCACCCCTTTAGCACTGATGATGATTTAACTTATATAGGCTTAATTATTCCTTTCTGCAGTACCCTTAATGGCTGAAAAAATATTGATCAATCATATGTCTGGCTATTTAGATGTAATAATGATACATTGCAGGAAAAGGTAGAAGTTCTCCCATTCACGTTCAGTGTTTCTAGGTTCTTACAAACTGCCTCTGGAATGCTGAGATCAAGCGGGATGTGTCTATTGAGGGCCCCCGTTCTCCTGGCACTTAAGAATCTGATCTCTCTGCTACTGCAAATATACCACTGCTTCCTAATATCCTGCTAAAGTAGACACCCTGTCCTGCTTATGCTCTCCTTTTGCAAATCAACCAGTATAATAGCCAAAGTGTTTCCCAGAAGAGGGCACCCAGATTCTATTGAGAGGTTTTGCAGATTCCAAATATATTAGTTGATAAAATATGAGGAGAACAAGCTCAGCACATTGGTTCCTTTATCTTCCCATAAAAAGGAGCTTATTTAAAAAAAACAGACTTATTTTACTTCTGAAGGATATCGACTGTGAGCTGGATGCAGTTAATCTATTTCTATGCTTCAATTTCAATTCCAAGGGTACAATTAATTTACATGTGATGTGCAGTACATCCCTTTCCAGAAAAGAAGATTGCACAACTTCCCACATGGCATATTTTGCCTCGTACCCATAGGTGGTGCCCAGGAAGACCGGCAAATGTAGTGGCTACCATATAGGAAGTGTGTGTACAGCTGAGCATCGCAGCAATGCTTGGTTGCAAATCGAGGCTAACTGAACTGACCTGACCTATATATGTACTAATATTTTTTAAAATAAACTTTTATTTTTACTCTATAGATCTAGAACCTCTCTTCGCAAATTAAAGAAACCCTTTAAGCCCAATGCAACAGACCATTATGGTGTTCGTATATCTAAAGCCAGGTACGCACTAGACTATACGCATGCAGGTCCGACGGGTGATATAGTCACCGTCGTTAGCGAGAACGTGCTGGGTACACATCGTTTAGCGTGTACCCAGCATAACAGATGCTGCGAATACGGAGCTTCAGTTGTCAGCATTGAAAATCTGTTTTAAATGACTTTGGCCCAATAAATCACAGTTCTGCTCGGTTGGAGAGTCTGTGGCTGGCAAGTAAAAACGTGCGACTTGACAAGGTTAATTGAGAAGATAACTTGAAAACTGTTCATGTGGTACATGCTTGCTTGTTGCAATGTTTGCATTAACTGCATTAGCCAAATAGCTCAGTTTAACCTACTTATCCACAAAATGAAGCAGCCTGGATGTGAGAAGCACCATGGAGAACCTCACACTCTCCAAATGTGCAGCAGACAACAGGCACATAGCAAAGCGCTGCAGACACAATCTTGAAAACCGTTCCACCATCATTGCAAAAGAGATTTTACCTTCTATGGATTTTGGAGTCATGGGACAATTAGGTGGCAAAAGAGGGGGGAAAAAAAACACCCTTAACAAAAAAAAAAAAAAACTGCAAGTCTGTACCCTCCTTTTCTACTGATTGGCGAAACATTACATACAAGCGCATATCGCATAACACCACGCATTTCACTTACGCCTTAGAGAACCAAAACTTGTCATTTAAAATTGTAGGTACATGTGCCATCTGGTGGTCAGATGTACGGGAAAACTTGACAAATGAGGGCAATTGTGTCTACTTAATGAGCAGGATAGAACATAGGGTCTGCCATGAATGCTTTTGCAACGCTAACAGTCAACAGATCTCTTGTAAATATAAAAATGCACACGTTCAGCAATTCTAGGTAAAGCACTGTGTTTTGGTGTAGCAGAACATGGACTTCACCAACATCTACGTTTTGAATAGTGTCCATCATTTACCCAGGTGTCTCACATACACCATTTCTGGTGATGCTCAAGACAAAACACCACAGCAATCTGACATAAAAAGCATACATGCAACATTGTCAAAATTTCAGGACTGATACAAAAAGAGTACACTACTTTTCTGAGAAGGCCATCTGCCTCCTAATAATTTGCCGTTATTTATATATATAAAAAAATAAATAAATGACAAAAAGGGCAACAATGGGTACAAACTTTCCCTCCAAGGTGACCAGAACCAACTCAATCTCAATGCAGGTATGAACATATAGACATGGCGATATTATCCCAAACTAGTCCAATTTTCTTTGCAAGTTTTATGTAAAAAGCATATGCACCATTACAAAAGTGCAATTTCATATACTGTCGTATGCACAATAAAATGGTAGAATATTCAAAATGATAAAAAAAGAATCATGCAGAAATAAAGTTCCCAAGAAATGTGGGGTTTCTGCAAATTGCACCCCTTTCAGATATTTTACTTTTTTGTTCTTTCCCGTTTTCACCCCATAAACACTGGGTAATAGTCCTATAAACCAGCACACTGGTGCTGATAAAGAAGTGCAAATATTTTTTTACCTCCCTATACTTTACCAAATGAGCAGCCATGGTTTTTTTTTAGTTTTTTTTTTTTTTTAGTTTTTTTGTTTGTTTGTTTTCTTTGAGATTTTTTTTTTCTCTTTTCATGTTGAAAATCATCATGATCCATTTCTGTGGTCAGCTGGGAAAAATAAAAGTAAAAAAACAACAAACAAGAGATTCAAGAAATTTTTTAAGCTTCTGGGAGTCGTGAAGCAGTTTGTCGCCATTTAATTATGCTGTGGCACAGTAAAGGAGGGAGGATTAAGTCTGTCCCAGATCCGCTATCTGCACAGGTCTGTCTCCCGCTTGTGCTTGCGTTTTTTGCTGTTGTAGTGCTGGTGCTGTGCTTTGCCGCTTTGAAGATGCCGACTCGGCACAGATGTGCCTTGGCTTATGTTAGGATGAGTCTGGAAACCTTTGCTGGATGAGGTGGAACGGAATAGTCTGTTTGCACCGTGCTGAAAGAGAGGGAAATAGATTAATGGAGCCAGCAACTTGTTATAGTGCCAGTTACATAATTAACCAGGTCAAGCATTCAAGCAAAAATATTAGTCTCATTCCATAATGCAACTAATATTTTTGACAATATACAATTACTAGACAAACCACTAATGTTTTAGAGTGGCCAGATATTAAAGATGTTAACACTCCGGGAGGTCTGGAGTACACGGCCAAAGTCACTGACCCAGTCGCCAGTGCTGCGGACACCAGCGCTGGGGCGGCAGTGGGGGCATCTTATAGGGCGCCTCTCACTGCCCACTCATAGCAAAAAACTAAATTGAAGTCAAATAAAATAAAACTAAATGAAACCGCAGGGGACCAACTAGAGCAGTCCCCCAAAAAAAATGGTGCCCAGCTCCTGCCAGCACCAAACTCAAACAGGCTGCCGGTGGCTGGGTATAGAGGAGAGGGAACCTGGGCTTGTGGGTATTTTCATTTACCTGTCTGGTGACCAGACTCTCCTCTCCATGATATAACCTAGTGTTATCCCTGTGTCCCCTAGTGGAGGAACAAAGGAAAACCTTTAAGTATAACTCCAGCTTTCAGTAAATTATTATTTACTTAAAACATTGTGGTTACTTAAAAATATTGTGGTTACAAGGGACTCAGTGTTCCTGGAAGGCCCCATGAGATCGTACATAAGGTGCAATGAACTCATATGGTACAATGGGGAGAGTTATCACAGCTTGGAGAGAGCTAAAGTGGAGAGAAGATAAAAGTACCAACCAATCAGCTCCTGATAAATATCCCCTCCAGTGTTCTCCCCAGAAAATTTTTGCAGCTGGGTGGCATCAAGAAGTAGCTGGGTGGGAGCCTTCACAATAATAAAATGTTTTGAACCCTGACATTATAATGATTTACACTTGAAATAACATTTTATATATTAATTCTCCTCTTATTAGAGGCCCAGTCGCCTGATTATGAAAAAGCTGCAAAGTCTGTAGGATCTGGTCCTTTTTGTACAGCTCCTAGATACAGTCGGCACTTGCAGGCTCCCAAAGTGCCGGGTGGTAGGCTGTGTCTTGCCGGATGGTGCATCCACAAAAAACAGCCTGGGGAGAACACTGCCCTCAGTCTATTGGGTAAAAGAATAGACCTTAGGTAAATGTATTTCCTGTTTTGGTAAATCCTGTACCTTACAACTACAACTAGCAAACAATATCAGGCAACAGGGCAGATATTGTAACATATGGCCACAAAACAAGAGTAATACCAATTCAGCTCAAGCTTGGTCAGTAATTTTGGAAAATGCAACTGCCGAAATCTACTATCACCCAGCGTGTCAGTGGTAATCTTCCAACTGCACTACCAGGCTGCAGTCAATCTGGTCGTAAGGGTCCATCAGCTCAACCTAAACAAGAAAAAGCCTGAACTGATCCATTTTGGATCCGTTAAAATAGGTATGAGAGCTAATCGGAGGGATCTGTTCATATATGGCCAGATTAAATAAAAAACAGTTTGGAGGGAAAAAAAATATATATATAAATTGAGGATTTAACCATTTGTTTACATTTTACAATTTGTTACAATAAAATATCATGATAATGTGAAAAGAATGGCAAAACTTAACCATGATAATGTCCAAACAAATGCAAACATGTGGTAAAATGCCTTCTTTGCTTAAGAATTGATAACAGCAGGGATTTTTGTACATGGATGCACTTTGTAATAGATCTAGAATTGCTATTTGCTTGAAGTGCTTAATAAGTCTGCGTATGTTCTCTTCTGTTATACCCTTTGGGATGCTGGAATGGTAACCATCCCAAAAATAGTTCCTTACTACTTATGGGGTTGCTGAACAATGTGCTTTTTGTGTGATTATGTACATTCAAAGCTATATCCACACTAAGCTATTGTAAGAAAGATGTCTATGTACTTTCTATTGCAAGGGGGATCTCTAATGTGTACTTTTTATGCATCTACAAGACTATGGGCCAGATTCAGAGATGGACTCTAATGCAATAGCAGCTGTATTTTCATACGCTACGAAAATATGGTGATGTTAGCAAAGACCACCCCAAGCATAAAGACTCCCCATTTCTGCATTCTTACCTTTGTGCGACGATGCATACCTGCGTAAATATCGGTAACATTGACTCACATCGAGCAGCCATCTTGCCCTTGCGGCAGGTCAGACCAGCCGCAGACACTGCAGCTCTCCTCTCACGCAGAGAGCTGTCATGCTGCGTAGCCAAATCTCAGTGGCTAATTTATACACGACCATGAAATGGGGTTTAAACGTACAGAGGCACACCTGCGTTTTTCTGACCAACTCCGTTAACACCCCCAACCGCTAACAACCTGTCACTCACTGTGCGATGGTAGTCCTGTGTGTGTTCGTAATCGCAATGCGAATAAATGTGCCCTGAAGCTGAAAGTGCATAGAAACTAAGCAAATGGACCGGTTAACAGAAAACTTTACAACAAAAGGTCACCTCTTTTCACCTCTCTCTATGTTGCCTGCAGTAAATGCTCAGACACACCATGGAGTTCTAGGAAAACATTTAATACTTACACTGCGCTGCAGGAGGGTTTGAAACATGTTTAAAAAAATGTGTTTCCGACACACTGGTTTTGTCTGTGCTTCAACTATTATTTAGGTGCCGGGCAGCTGTACAATGGGTTTTGAACAGAGATAGTAATGACTAATCTTCTAGCTAGTGCTGACTTGTGATGGGGGAAAGGGAAAGCTTAAATCACTATCAGCTCAGGAGTAAAAAAAAAAAAAAAATATTATATATATATATATATATATATATATATATATATATATATATATATTTTAACTAAAGTTAGTATTTAAACTTTAATATATTTATATCCACTAAAAACTATTAGAAAATGTTAACACTAATTGGTGGTTGAATCATTCTAGTATGTAAATTGTATAATCTTTTCGTCTGGTAACAGCCTCCCGCAGAGTCCGGAAGATATACATAATTTGTTTACACTGACTTGACCATAAACTGGAAAAACCAGTTGTACCCATGCCTGCACTTTGGAGAAAGAGCTCATTAGTCACTGCGCCAACTGGGACACAAATACGGGCCCATGGAATTTATAATGAATTGGAGGAATGCTATGGCTTACTAGCCTTTTATGTGTTTTCTCTGTATTTCATTGATTGTTATATTTAATAAATATTGTCTTAATTATAAAGGAACTTTTAGAGTATTGTTATTTTATATTTTCAAGTTGACGCAGCGCAGGTAAAATTCTTCTGTTTCCCCTTTTAATTCAATTAGCCGCTTTAGGCCAGCTTTTATTTATAGTGTGGACACTGCGCCAGGGATATTTTTCTGTTTGTCTGAAAACATTATAAAACTAGAAAAACATTGTGCATCTATGTTTTAGAGTCAATCCTGGTACAGATAACATTGCTGGATTACAGGAGGGCTATAGGTGAAACAATTGTTAGATGAGGACAAAGTTGATGTGTAACTGGTCTCCTCAGTTACAATTTGTTTTACAGCAGCTACCTAACATAGGAGGAGTAGAACGACACACGCACCAAGAGATATCAACCAATTAAAAAATAAACCAAGGGTGTGAAGGCCAACATGTAGCCAATTAGATCACCACACTGTTCATCACATCATTTATAAAGCAGGAAATATGTACTCGGCGCTCACCTGGGGTATTAGACCATAGAATGATATGTAGGTGTTAGTACTGATATCAGTACTGACTAACGCCTACGCATCAATCTTTGGTCTAATACTCCAGGTGAGCGCTGAGTACATATTTCCTGCTTATACTTGAATATTTTGGAGACAGGACATCTCCAGTACCTAGCTGCTCCCATACTTGGGATACCCCCCTGTTGAGCGCTGATCACAATCACCATTTATCCTTAATCACATCATTGCTCGGGGTATTTTAGGAGATTTGTGCAATGTTCTTGTTTGAAGCATTTTTTTTTAAAAACGTGGGCATAGCAGAAATAAGGCACAACCCTCCCCCGCACAGTATTACTAGTACTGTCAGACCACTTTTCTAATTCTGTCTGCATAATGCCTGTACAATGTCGGGTCTATATTCATGTTAGCAAAGCCCCTTTTCCCAGTATTAAATTGAACAAGCAACTTGTCTTTATTTTGTAGAAACTAATAACTTGCATGAGTCACAAAAAGGAGAAAAAAAAGTGATGATTGTAAGTATGCTACACTATTTACACTTGTTTTCTAGTGCAGGAGCTTTAATATATGTCCCCCAGTGACTGCCCACTAATATAAAAGATAACTGTGCTGCATGCTAAATGTGAAAAGGGTATTGGAGGCAAGGAGGTAGCCACACGGAGAGATCCATAGTGGAAGGAACAGCGTAGTGTTGTGTGGTTACGGACAAATCGGATGCAGAAATATTAAAACAAATATTACACCTTTTGTTTGCCTAAGTACTTAGACACTCCGGCTGCCCATATAACCTGCCCTCCAGCAAGAGAAAAGAGGGCACAGCAAAGAACAGAGAAGAGAAGTATGTGCTATACAAGGACTCATTCTTCAAGCAACACTGCAGCGTGAATGCACAGCAGTTACAGTACAATGAACCTCTCTCCTTGGACAGTGGTAACACATCATTACCTGGACTTTGTTGCTGCTGTTTGAGGAGCTGATGCTCTGGTTAGCTTGTAGTTTGGTGCTGGATTGCGAGGAGCTGGTGCAGGATTCCTGAGGGCCCATTCGACTGTCGCTGGATTGCCGACAACTCGGCTGCTTCGACGTCTTGAAGGGAGTTCCATCTGAGTCCTGAATGCACAGACGTTTAATGACTTTCTTCTACGGGAGACACGTGGTGTGTCATGCATGGAGAGATAACACCACTGGCTAAGCAGAGGCTCTCACAGTACAAAACCCACACACTTCGTCATACCATACTATCTCTTTAAACTGGGGGACACATGAATTACACAGGTTCTGTGGCTGATTAAATCTAGGTGAATGCAGACTTGAAGTCATTCATCCACAGAACCTGTGTAATTCATGAGTGCCCCGGTTTAAAAGGGATAGTACAGAAAGCCTACACATACTCAAAGCAGGTGAATCTGTGTGCAAACTACATAGAAATGCACTTTTAGTGGGCATTATTAACTGATTCGATATTAAACAATTATTGATATGGTTATATATTCATATCTTAAAGGTCAGGAGAACTGCACATTCGTATATATTAGAAACTTCAATTGACCAACCCACTACTGCTAAACAGATAGTAAGTAGCCCAGGTGAGTGTGACGTGCAGACACGGCACAGAGCGCTGAACTCACCACATCACTGGAACTGGAAAGGCTGGAAGAGGAGGAAGACAGGGGACCCGATGAGTTGGAGGAGTGTTTGCCGAGTGTTTCGGAGGTTTTGTTCTTGGCTTGCCCGGGGGCAGCATTCTGTCCAGTCACATTGTTATTACATTTGTCCAAATGGTGAACATCTACTATCAAGGTCACATCATTCCCTAAATGCAGAAAAAAAATTAAATATATAAACCAGAATATTGAAGATAAAAAAAAAAATTTGTTCATAATAAACACTAGAAATCTACAAATTAAAGTCATAAAAGGCCCCTTTGTGTGACTAAGACGAATGCACATCTCATGTCGTGTATGTATACTCAGCATCCATGCGGCTAGGATGGTCTATCTGAAATGCGAAAAAATTAATAACAGATTTCAGGTCCAATCACTAATTAGTTTGGGTCTCTTCACTCCTTTCACCAAATGCATTTTTATTTCAAACAGCGGAAGTAGGTGAATTTATTTCTGGTGATGGTCCAAGGACTGGATAATTGGGGAGCACTGTGACAATCTCAAAGCAGGACCATGGGCGCATTTACATAAAAGAGTGAGAGAGTCTGCATTTTCTGTCATTCATAAAGGCCTTTCAGTGCCAAGGACACGATACTTCTATAGTCATTCTTCACTAGCAACACAGCAAAGCGTGGATTCTTACCATTGTAAACTGGTTCAGATCTATTCTGCTGTCCCCATTTTGTTGATATCCACTCTCTGTAAGCGACCACTTCCTCAGTCACTCGAATGATTCGCCCCAAAATGCTGCAAAACCCAGAAATATTCATAAGTTTATAGATTGTAAATAGAAACTATCACTAAATTGTGGGGGGATTAAATAATTCTTGCATCAAAATAAAAAACTCAAAATCATTCATTCAATCAGCCTTCTCGGGATCAGATGTAACCAGCTTTCACACATCGATACAACGCTGATGAAGTTGTGGTGACAGAAAACGCGTCGGGAAGCTTTGCACTGCGGTAGCCTCCAGGAGATATCGCATCCACCATAAACTCATGTCCAGACTCTGGGCGAGGTGTATGTACTTATGTAATATTAATGTTATGCTTTGTGTGAGGGGTTCTCTTTATTCTCACATAGGTTGTAAAAACCTCAAACCAATAAAATAACAAAATAAGGATACATTACTACTCAAAAATGTATTCCTTATTGTTTCAGGTTTGGTTGTTCTGACTGAATTGCGAAGGCTGTTAGACTTACTGTATCTTTTTTTATTATTGGAACTATAAAATGTAACATAAACAGAAGCCTCCCAATGAAAACATGAACAGTGTTAATTAATAATAAGGAACAATCATGAATGTGCTATGGATGGAGAAGGTTGCCCCATCTTATCCTACCGCTTACTCCTATCCTCCACCACTTGTCCGTCCTGTGCATGTTCCACTGTCAAACCACCAACAACACGGGCGTGGATTAAAAGATCCACACTATTTAGATAGACAGTCAAAAGATCGATACCAACTGCAGGCAATAGGGCGACATAAATGAAGATCAACAGGTACAAAAGGTCGACATTGGAATGATCGACCAAAATAAATAAATAAATAGTCGACACTTAAGTGTTTTTGTTTTTTTTTCCCAACCTTAATCTTCACCCTAACAATCCCCTTGGTGCCCAATTCTAACCAGTCTCCTGGTACTGTACCCTAACTGTCTAAGCCACCATAAAGTGCCTAACCGTCCCTCCTAGTGCTTAACCCTAACCTCCCCTTTAGAGTCCAACCCTAAATAAAACAAAAAACACCCCATGTGGCGACCATTTTTGTGTTAACCTTTAGTACCATGTCGACCTTTTCCCTGACTACCAGTTGGTGTCTACCTAGACACTGGCAGTCAATAGACAATAAAAAGGTTGGCATACGTTCTCCCCCATAATGGGGATTCTTTCTGTAACCCTCATTCCATCATTATACAATCTTCTAATAAAAATGGAAGAGAAAAATGAATCTGGTTTCATTAAGAAAAAAAAAAAAAAACACCGCTTATAAGTTAATCGTGGAACTGAAAAACGACAAGACTATAAATCCTTTGAAAAAAATAAATAAATAAATATCCACACACTTACCTTTCACTTTCGTTGTTAGGATAGAACTTGGCTATAGGTGACACTGCATGGCTTAAAACAACATAGGCATAATCAAAGGCCTGTTTCACCTGCATGGCTCCATATGAACTCCGGCCCACATCGTTGCCTTGGAGAGAAGGGAGGAAACACATTTAGTTCCTGAATGGCACATATCTGTGGTGCAAAGACAAACCATACAACAAATAAAATTAACACTAAGGGATATATTTACTAAAGTGACGGTTTTTATAAGTGGAAATGTTACCCATAGCAACCAATCAGAATCTAGCTATTACCTTACAGAAGGTGCTAGATAGACGTTGAGTAGATTCTGATTGGTTGCTATGGGCAACATCTCCACTTCTTAAAACCCGCACTTTAGTAAATATACCACTAAGGGCCATATTCAATTTGAGGCGAAAATTCCTTGATCGGACTTTTCGCCATCATCGCCGTTTTTTGCAGTGATAAAGTATCGGGCGCGTGCCCGCTTATCTCCGTATTCAATTAAGATCCGGCGAAAACTGGACCAGGCGGAAAGGTAAGTAACGAAAAGGCCTGTCAGATCTTGGGGAAATCATGCCGCCACCCCCCAAAAGATGTTAGGCCATGGGGGCTCACTATGGTCTGCTGAAGGTAATCAGGGTTTATAAATAGCCGCGGCAGGTGCATAAAATGCGCCTGTGAAGAAGTGGTGAAGATTAGCAATTTTTTTTTTTTCTTTTTAACTAGTCCCATCAAATTTGGAGTACATGAAAATGGGTGCAAGCATATTTTTAAGTCACTACAATTATTTTTTAAAACTCTTCAAAAATGCACCTGCCGCAACCATCCGCATTCTAGAAAACACCTACCTTTTTTGGGGTGTCTTGAGGAACTTTTTTTTAAAAAAAATTTACTTTAAAGGAGACATTCTAAAGTCTGCAAGCTATTTTTTTTTTGTGCACCCTGAAACCCCAATTCTGCACTTTTTTTCGCACCTGCGAAAAGTCTTTGTAATTGATTATGGGGATAAGTGAAACTGGCAAAAATGACGTCATCGGCGATAAATTATCACCGATAACGAACTGTTCACCTCTAATTGAATATGGCCCTAAGGGGGGGGGGGAATTCAATTAAAGACCAGAGCTATTGAATTGCCATTTTCCCTGCACGGTATCCATGAGTTAACGTGCACTAACCCATAGACTTCACACACAGTACTAGAATCTATGGGTTTCCCTGCATGTTAAAACCCATAGTCTGTATTTTGATGCAGAATATTCCTTGAAACTCCTGAGGCAGAGCGGAAAAATTTACCCTTTAGCACTTAGTGTGCGGGGTTCCCACAGCTAATTGAATCAGACAGGGTGCTCAGTTTACTACAGGGTAAGCCCCACGGTTAACTGAATTACCCCTGTGTTCTCAACTTAACACTGGTGAAGAAAAGAAAAGTAGTACTTCTACTTACCGGGCTGCAATGGATCCTCAATGTACAACATAGATGGCCTGTAACCATCTAGCATGCTTTTCTGTACCTCATCCTTAGCTACATAAGACCCACCATCTTTTATACGGATTCCAGTTTTTAAATAATTAAAATGCCTCCCATATAGCTCAAAAAACTCTATCAGTAATACACCATAGTTGGCATCTGGACTGCAGGCATCTTCTCGTGGATGCAACTAAAAAGAAAGAAATATAAAATGCTTGGTTACACACAAAAGCCATTTGTCCAACAATATGAACTTATGCAAGAGAAGTTTTAGCTGACCAGCAACTTCTAAAGCTGCAGATCCACAGGCAGGAGAGAGTCATACTGTACAGAGACGTACTAGTCACTTGGATAACTCACCTGCAGAAAACTGACAGCCATTAAGAAGAGACTATAGGAGCCTATTCCCCCAGTAAACACTTCATTAAGGTCTCTCTGTAACAGGAACTGTTTTAAAACCAGCACCAAGAACGGAAGGACTGGATATTTCTGAAATACAGCAAAAGGTAGGAAACTCCTGAAAATAGTAACAACAGCAGCAATCTGTTTAAGTCAAATTTAAGGTTTTGCAGGGGCTCATGCACAGCAATGCAGATCACAAAAATAATTGACCAAGCCGTTCTGTGATCAGTACCAGGACACACGTACCCAGGGTGACAATTTTTTTAATGCCAATACCAACTTTCTTTTCTTAGGGGACTGATACCAGTTTCTCTCATAGGGGGGGTGAAGACACTAGAAACTATGGGGTAACAAGGTGAGGTACAGGGACTTTGTCTTGAACCTCTACATTGTAAAAACAAATTAAAAGGGGGGGTCTGACTCAAGAGAATGGATCAATTAAATGGAAGCCACGCTAGACCCTTCACAAAGTTGAATATGTCTGTGGTACCACAACCTTCTCGACCTGGCCTGTGTTAAAAGAATACCTTGGAGGCCTTACTTGGTTTCCTCCAAAGCACCCACAGAAGATTCTCTAACAAAGAACAGAAGAGTAAAAGGTAGTAGCATAGCTTGACCGTGTCATCAGAAAACAAGAGATACGGTAAGAACTTACCATTGTTATCTCTGTTTCTATGAAGTCCATATGGTCCACATGGTTGACCTTGGGGTATAGCTGGATCTGGATCCACGGGCACCACGCAGTTAAAGCTTTTGCTGCTCCCAGGATGCACTTGGTTGCATCCTGGGTATAGAGGTGCATCCTCCTCTATACCCCACCCCCGAGCCACAGGCACCTCAGTTGGTAAGAAGCCAAGGCCGGAGGAGGAGACTAAACAGAGAGAAGGAAGACTGGAACACACAAGAAACCATACTCACAGAAATGGGAGACGGAAAACCGGTGACCAGCCACACAGCCCATATGAAACCAGGGGCGTCAGGGCGGGTGCCCTGTGGACTCTATGGACTTCGTAGAAACAGAGACAACAAAGGTAAGTTCTTACCATATCTCTTGTTTTCTACTTCAGGGTCCATAGGGGGTCCACAGGGTTGACCTTGGGGATGTCCCAAAGCAGTTCAACTAAGGGCGGGGACACTCCTGTGCAGAAAGGAGAACGAGGCGCCCGAAAGATGCATTCTGAGAGACAAAGGTGTCAAATGCATAGAACCTCAAAAACATCTGAATGGAAGACCAGGTGGCCGCCTTACATAGCTGAACAGCAGAGGCGCCACGTCTAGCAGCCCAAGAGGGACCCACAGAACGAGTGGAATGAGCCTTAACAGAGGCTGGCACAGGTAAACCCTCCTGTGCATAAGCCTCACAAATAACGGAACAAAGCCAATGGGCTAACGTTTGTTTGTTGGTAGGCCAACCCCTCCTGAGAAAACCAAAGAGGGCAAACAATGAATCAGACTTCCTAACAGAAGCAGTCCGGTCCACATAGATTCTAAGCGTACGGACTACATCCAAGGAAGCCTCACCAGCTGAAAGATCAGGTGACTGAAAAGCTGGCACAAGTTCCTGATTGATGTGGAACTTCGAAACCACTTTAGGTAAAAACTCAGGACGAGTGCGGAGCACCGCTCTATCCTGGTGAAAAATCAGAAGGGGGGGGGGCGACAGGAAAGCACTCCCAACTGACACCCTCTTGGCAGAAGCAATTGCCAGGAGAAAAACGGTCTTAAACGTTAACCACTTGAGCTCCACCAACTCAAGAGGCTCAAAAGGAGGACCCTGCAGGACCCGAAGAACCACCACCAAGTCCCAAGGAGCCACAGGAGGCACAAAGTGAGGCTGGATTCGGAGAACACCTTGGAAAAAAGTGAACATCTGGCAGTGTAGCAATCAGTCGTTGGAACCACCTGAGGATCATAGTTTCTGGACTCACACCACTGAAAGTAAGTCCGCCACACTTCGTGGTAAATCCGTGCGGAAGCAGGCTTGCGTGCCCTGAGCATGGTACTAATAACCGAACCCGAGAAGCCCCGAGACCTTAAGGCGGCTGTCTCAAGAGCCACGCCATCAAAAGACAGCCGACCCAGATCTGGGTAAAGGCAGGGCCCTTGAGACAATAGCTCCTGACGCTGAGGAAGAAGGTACGGAGCGTCCATGGAGAGGCTCCGCAGATCGGCGTACCAAGGACGTCTGGGCCACGCCGGAGAAACCAACACGAGCGTGCCGCCGTCCTGCTTGAATTTCCGCAGGACCCGAGGTAGCAGGGATATCTGAGGAAACAGACACACCAGGTGAAACGTCCATTTCACCGACAGCGCGTCTACCAGACATGCGCCTGCGTCTCTTGTACTTGACCCGTAAACGGGCAACTTGTGATTGTGACGGGAGGCCATCAAGTCCAGCTCCTGCAGCCCCCATTGGTCCACGAGTAGCTGAAACCCCTCTGGGTGAAGCGACCATTCCCCGGGATGCACGTCGTG
Source organism: Taudactylus pleione (assembly GCA_031769625.1). NCBI lineage: Eukaryota > Metazoa > Chordata > Amphibia > Anura > Myobatrachidae > Taudactylus > Taudactylus pleione. Next base: position 18,677,834 of record JAUIMM010000116.1, on the reverse strand, counting down.
ACGGCTGAGGAAGTCTGCCTCCCAATTGAGGACTCCGGGGATGAAGACCGCCGAGATTGCTGGAATGTGGAACTCCGCCCAAGCAAGAATGTGAGACACCTCCGACATCGCAACCCAACTGCGAGTTCCTCCCTGGTGGTTGATGTACGCCACCGTGGTGGCGTTGTCGGACTGAACTTGAACCGCCCTTCCTTGAAGAGCGGTGCCGGACGACTGCAGGGCCCTGTACACCGCCCGCAGTTCTAGGATGTTGATGGGGAGAAGTGCTTCTTCTGCAGACCAACGACCCTGAAGTGACAACGAGCCTGTCACTGCCCCCCAACCCCGGAGACTGGCATCTGTTGTGAGCAGGACCCAGTCCGGGATCCAAAAGGGGCGTCCCTTGACCAGGTGAGCTGTCTGAAGCCACCAAGCCAAAGACTGCCGAACCTCCAGGGACAACCACCAGCATCTGAGAGCGGATCCAGTGAGGTAACCCGTTCCATTCCGATAGAATCAGCCCCTGCAGGGGCCGTGAATGGAACTGGGCAAATTCCACCATGTCGAATGCCGACACCATGGACTCCAGAACTCTCATAGCCGAATGGACCTACAGGCGGCAACTGTGTATTCGCAGCTGTAGGGAGGAGACCTTCTCCGGAGTCAGGAAGATCCTTTGCTGACGAGAATCTAGCAGGGCTCCCAAATGAACCATCCGCTGTGATGGAATCAGGGAGGACTTTCTCCAATTTATCAACCACCCGTGCGCTTGCAGACAAGCGATCGTCAGGTGGAGAGGTTGAAGCAGTACCTCCGGGGAGCTCGCCAGCAAAAGGAGGTTGTCCAGATACGGCAGCAGCCGTACATTCTGGTTCCAAAGATGTGCGGACATGATTGCCATCACTTTGGTGAATACCCTCGGTGCCGTGGAGAGGCCAAAGTGTAGCGCCCGGAACTGATAATGATGCTGAAGGATAGCGAACCTCAGATACCGCTGGTGCGAAGGTGCTATGGGAACATGGGAGGTAGGCGTCCTGGATATCCAGGGACACCATGTAATCCCCAGGTTCCATAGCCAGAATGATGGAACGTAACGTTTCCATCCTGAATTTGGGAACTCTGAGGAATTTGTTCAGAGACTTCAAATTGAGGATAGGGCGATGAGAACCATTGGGTTTCTGCACCAGAAACAGATTAGAGTAGTACCCCGTCCCTCGTTGTGATTGTTCCCGTTCCTCAATGACCCCTGCTTTCAGCAAGGACTCTACAGCCTCCTGAATCTGCAAAGCCTTGGTTTTGTGCTGAGAAGGACTCGTGCTGAAAAAGTGGTGGGGCAGTCTGTGCCGAAAAGACAGGGCGTACCCCTGGGAGACCACTTCTCGAACACAGGCATCCGTGGTGGAATTGTGCCAGCACTGGGCAAATTGAAGAAGTCGGCCTCCCACTCTGGGTCCCCCAGAGGGAGGCCCGTCCCATCAGGCAGAAGGTTTATCTTCCTGTTTGGAAGAAGGGCGCTTGGCACTCCAGGCCTGCTTCTTCGGCTTCGAGGCTGTCTTAGTCACCGACTGCCTCCGGAAGGACTGACCCTAGGCCTTTCCCTGAACCCGAAAGGCTGAGCTCCTCACCTTAGCCAGCGCTGAAGCCGAAGGGAGGAAGGCAGACTTTGACTTAGCCAGTATCCACTATTTTGTCCAAATCTGGACCAAACAGCAACTCTCCATTAAAAGGCAAGGCCTCCAGGCCCTTTTTAAAATCCGCATCAGCTCTCCAGGACCAAAGCCACAAGGACCGACGCAGCTGCAGCCGACACCCTAGAGGTCAGCAGGCTTGCATCCAACGATGCTTCCCCAATATAGGAAGCCGCATCTCTCATCTGCCCTATCAACACTCTCTGGATATCCGGAACATCGTCCGGGAAGTTATCTTCCAAAGCGTTGGCCCAGCTCTCAATGGCCTTAGCCACCCAAGAGATGGCCATGGACGGACGGGCCACTGCCCCAGAGAGAGAATAGATAAACTTTACACAAGTCTCCACTTTCCTGTCCGTGGGATCCTTCAAGGAGGAGATAGACGGTAATGGCAAAGTAGCGCTTTTAATTAAGCGGGTGACATGGGAATCCACCGCAGGCGGGGTTTCCCATTTCCTGCAATGAGCCTCAGGAAAAGGATAGTTGGATGCCAACTGTTACTGTGGTTGGAATCTCTTGCTGGGCAACTGCCAGGCCCCCGCCATATGATCCGTCAACTGGTCAGACAGGGGAAAAACAGTCGAAGCTACTTTGGCGTTTTTAAAATTAGGTACTTCGACCTGGGAGCCGGCACATCCTCCTCTATATGAAGGATGGCCCGCACCGCCCTAACCAATGCAGGCCCATTAATGGAGGACTTAGTCTCCACCTCCTGGGCCCCGGCATCCGAGTCAGAGTCCTCATGTACTTCTCCGTCATCCGAAGACACGTCCGTGAACTGCGCCACCAGTGAAGCCGGAACGGGTTGCTTGGATGCCTTTGGGGGCAAAATCACTGTATAACATCAACGACGAGGCCGCCAGGCTCTGAACAGAGCTGGAGAGGACATCCACCCAGGGAGGGGGTACTGTCTGAGGATACCCCTGAAAGGGTACCATTGACTGCTGCGTCACTGTGGGAGACTGTACGTACACAGGCAACCCCGAATAAGGACCCACAGTCTGAGACCCGGGGGGAGACTGCAACAAATGCGGAACACCCGGGGAATGGGGGATGGTAGGCTGGGGCAACGCCCTAGAAGGGACCGCAGTCGGGACCAGGTACCAGCTGGCACAGCCCGCACAGACCGTCCTGAGACAAATCCACCCCATCAACCCCTGCCGAACAGCGCCGGCAGGAAAACACAGGAGCCACGGAGCGCTCATTCTCCTCATCAGACATGACACAATAACTTTCCAATAACTATCACCGAAAAGAGGTGAGGCGTATAACACCTGCGCACTCCCAAGTATGCAACACAAACAGCCCACAATATGGCACTGAGTAGCACACCACTGTATGTGACGGACCTCACAAATACTTAGATGTATGTAAGTGAGGTACATAGAAAGAACACCCCTCCCCCACATACCTGCGGGCCGTAGAAGGAAAGGGATAGGCATAAGATGACAGTCAGCAGAAAATTAGCACAGACAGCAGCACTAGCAAAAGTCACATACCATGCAGGAAGTTATACTCACTGCAGCTTTCGCTACAATCAACCTCCCAGATTCAGTGTCTGGGAGCGCTATAGCGCTGCGAACAATGTCCTTTTGCAGGGGAGAGGTACGCAGGGGGACCGGTCCATGCGCCGCCTGGGAGATCTGCGTTAGCCACAAGAAGATGGCCGCCGGAGAGCTCTGAGGAGTGGCCGAAGCAGGAACAGCCCAGCGACGCCAGCACGCAGGAGAGAAGGAGCCGCTAAACCAGGGAAGGCTGCCTCCCCTGGCTAGTAATTAACCCCAGGGATGCTGGTCCCCTTCCAACAATTATACCCTGGTAGTCCAGCGGTCAGACGGCGTATTCCAGTGAAGGGGGAGCCCACCGCCGCCAGTCTGTCCCCAGAGACCACCGGCTAAAGACTGCATTTTTATCCCCCGCGCGCAGTGCAAAGCGATGCACGTGGCTTACCTGGCCCCGTTGAATCCAGCAGCAGTCAGTGGGAGCTCCCGGAGCCACGCTAGTACTGACTCCGGGGTCCCGCTGCGATCCCCAGATTAGTACTGGCGTCGCAGCACCATAGGGGCTGTTGGAGCGGCAGCGTGGACGTCCAGATGGACAGTCTGATGTTGCCGCTCTGAAGAGTAATAATAAACAAATAAAATATCATCATCTTTAAAAAATAAAAATAAGCTTAGGGGCTGCTTATGCAGCCCCACCGCGTCAGGGTGACCCGACTCCGGCCGGGCACCAACTAAAACTGAGGTGCCTGTGGCTCGGGGGCAGGGTATAGAGGAGGATGGACCCAAGTGCATCCTGGGAGCAGCAAAAGCTTTAACTGCGTGGTGCCCGTGGATCCAGCTATACCCCAAGGTCAACCCTGTGGACCCCCTATGGACCCTCAAGTAGAAAATGCGTTTGAGGCTTAAAGTCTTCGTTTCCCTCTGAGATGCCTCAGGGGGAATCGTTATGATTTACCGCCGGACCCATGCCCGGCGGTTGGACACCCGACAGCGGAATCCCAGGCAGGAGGAGGAAATCCCGATCGTCAAAGGTAAGTATACACTAACCTATTTCTACTCCATAACCCTCCCTTAGTAGTGCCTAACCCTAACATCCCCCCCAGTGCCTAACCCTAATCCCCCTTCTAAGTGCCTAAACCTAACCCCCCCTTCCCCGCCGCCTTAACCTAAGTCCCCCGGGGGGGTGCCTACCCCAAGTCCCCCCTCCCGGGTGTGCCTAACGCTAACCCCCCTTCCCATAGCCTAAACCTAACCCTCCCGCGGCTATCCGCGCTCGGCATCCCTTCGATCGGGATGCTTAGTTTAGTTGGATTATCAAACACATGTGTGTGTGTTAAGTGTATTGAAACCAGCTCAAAATATTAGATCATGTAACACTGGCAATCCCTCACAGCTGGTCACCTGTGCCATTCTCCATGGCTTTTACTATATGTTAGTTTGTATTTAGGGTTTAGTGTCACTTTCAAAATGTAAAAAAATTAAAACCTGCTATGATTAGTCTCCATAACTTATTTTTACAATTTATTAAGAGTTTACTTGCCTTGATAAAATCCCTGATGAGCTGTGCTGCTTTCACACCATTCTGCACGTTAAAACTTATGTCCACTTTAACTTCGGTATAAGAATCCGTTAGCTTAATGATCGGCACCTAAAGAGAAGAAAACAAATACATCAAAGCCTGGATAGATTATTCCAAAAAACTAGGATCCAGCAATGCTGCAGTATAGAAAATTAAGCATTTTAATAGGTGCCCGATAGCTATAAAATACCAGGTGTGCCCCATACAGACATTACAAGCAAGACTGTGCCCACACTAATCTAGCCTCGTGTCCCCTACACCATTGTCTTCACCATCACTGCAGCACAGGGATGAACGAAGGTTCCCAGCATTTATACCTCTGATGCACAGCAATCTACAATGCTGTTCCAATACAGCAGCAGATCTACATAGAAACCTCTGATTTGACATTGCCTGGATTCCAGAGAAGTACAACCCTGGTCACTGTAACAAACCATTATAGAATGTTATAGTACAAATGCTGGGAATTCGTGCTAATGGCTCAAAATTGCAAAGAAGAAGGGAGAGCATACAAATCCTATTTCTACGATTACTTTAGTGTGTACTGACTGTTTTTGCTACATAAGGTGATACTGTGTTTAGCCATTTTATCAATACACTTAATTTGATATAGCAATGATAACTTATTGATTATACATGGAGCAATGCACAGACTCCTGTAACTTACATGAATGAGACATGTTCTGGCTATGTATGTTACACTCACTAAATTTAGGTTGAAAAAAATAATTGAATACAACAAACTTATATGTAATTTTGTATAAAGACAATGTTACATGACATGGAATGTGCACAATATTGGGTCATAGTGGCTGTAGACTGAGACTATAATAATTCCAAGTTGACTTTGATGCCGTACCCAACCCATTCTCACCAAGCGGGTGGCACTTCAGGGCTTTGAAGCAATAGAAACGAGGAACAAAGTCTTTATATTTCCAACATTTTATTACTTCTTTTATCAAGGATCCTTGACAATGGCAATTCTGGTGGCTCCGGACTGGGCCAGGAGGTTGCGGTACATGGACCTCCAAAATCTACTATACGACGAACTATGGCCCTTTCCACCTCGTCCAGATCTGTTACTGCAAGGACTCTTTGGTCATCCTGCATTGCCTCAGCTACGTTTGACGGCATGGCTGTTGAGTCCTTCATCCTCAGAAAGAAGGGGGTTCCGGACGAAGTTATACCGACAATGCTCAGGTCTCGTAAGCCGGTTTCCGCAGCCCATTATTGTATGCTTATGTGTCCTGGTGTGAACGCCATCAGTTCTCTCCACTGTCTTTCCAGATTGCCCATCTTCTGCTGTTTCTTTAGACGGTTCTGGACGTGGGCCTTTGCCTTGGGATTTTAAAAGGTGCAAGTGTCGATGTCTAATTTTTTCGTGGCGGCTGGCTTTACTTCCTACTGTTCAGACTTTTCCGCAGGGAGTTCATCTCCAGCCTCCTCCTCTTCCTCCTACGTGGGATTTGAATCTAGTCCTACATTACTTACAGCCGAACTTATTCGAGCCCTTGGACAGCATGGATCTCAAGCATCTCACCTGGAAAACTTATTCTCCTGGCAATTGCTTCGACCAGGAGGGTTTTTGAACTGGGTGCTTTGTCTTGTCAACCACCATACCTGGTATTTCATGATGACCGGGCAGAACTCCGGACAAAGCATTCTTTTCAGCCGAAGGTTGTTTCCAAGTGCCACATCAATCAGCCCATTGTGGTACCGGCCCTTCCTGACTGATGCCTCGGTCCAGACTTTGGATGGTGTGCGGGATCTTAATATTTACGTGTCTCACACCTCTGCTTTTTGAAGACAATTTATTTATTTGTCCTGTATGTTGTCCTTAAGCGGGGCTGGTCCTTTTCCCTTTGACTTAGGGAGGTTTTTTGCCAGGCGTATCTGGTGGGGTGTCAGTCTGTGTCTTCTGGAGTCTCCGCCCCGGTCTGTGGGCGCCTCTTAGGCTGCATGGCATGGGGCTTCTGTGGCGCAGCTGGCGGGCTGCCACCTGGTCTTTCACGCATACATTTGTGCATTTTTTTTTATCGTTGACACATTGCCATAATCTGAGACCAGATTTGGGCACAGGGTTCTGCGTGCTGCCACGCGTGCTCCCACCCATGAGGCCTGCCTTGAGACATCCCCAGCATAAGCCAGTGTCCCCCAGGAGGTAGGAGTAAATAGGATTTTTGTACTTACCAGCAAAATCCCTTTCTCAGAGTCCATGGGGATTACGGGTCACCCTCTCTGCACTCCTGCGTGTTTAGTTTTGTCCATTTCTGTTGCTTTCTCTGTGGGAGGAGGTTATTCCCTCTTTTCTGTTCCTTACCATCTCCTTCCGTCTCCTCTAAGCTTGGTTAACTAAAATGAAGGTGAGGTGTGGTATAGAAGGGGAGGAGCTAAGCACTGCAATCTTCAAGATATAAAGTGCCAGGGTCCATACACCACTCACTAGCGTATGACAGTGTCGCCCAAGGACTCAGAGAAAGGGATTTTACTGGTAAGTACAAAAATCCTGTTTTTAGGCATCATACATGCAGCCATAAACTTTTTAAAATGTAAATTAAAGGACACAGTATTTGAGCATCATTTTTAACACAATATGATGAATGAAAAACTGAAACCTATCGCTTTTGATGAGTCAGTAACTTTGTTTAGGTAGCATTGTGCTTTATGGGTGTTTCTTATACAGCGTTCAGACTGTTAATGCAGTTGAAAAAGGCCATTCATTTAAATGGGTATAGATTAAGAAAACACCCATTTGAACTTAGACATGCGTTTGGCTACCGGGAAGATAAGGTTTGTTAAATACAAAAATAAACGCATGTCAACTCGTCTGAAAACATGCATAAAACTCACACTAATTAGATATATATATTTATTAGTTCTTTGCGTGTCCTGTTACTGGATACTCAATATAGAAACACTCACTGTGGCTTTGTCAAGAACTTTGACAGAGTTTTCGTCAGCGACTTTGTGCTTCCGCAGTGCCTCCTCAAGAGTCCACAGTGGTAAGTTCTCCCATTTCCCAAAAACCACAAGGTCAATGTCGCTACACGGAAGGAACAAATCATAGAATAGTCAGAAAATGCAAATGGTCTAATCAATGAGAGTAATAATATTATAGGGACACACACACACACACACACACACACACACACACAGAAGCTGTGATTGAAGAGGCCCTTAGAAGTTGGCAAGAAGACCTAGCGGCACTTCTACATACACACTATAGCAGCTATAGTGTCATCAAGGTCTTCATCAGAGCAATTAGCAAATCAGTCTATATCAACCAGTTTACCAAACTATCATTACAGGCCAGGTTTTAAGGATATCCATGCTTGAGCACCGGTGACTTAATTAGTACCAGAGTCAATTTGATTTAACCATCTGGACTCGTGGATATCCTTCAAACCTGGACTGTAATGGCAGAGTTTGGGAAAGTCTGACATGAGCTAAGCATTCTTCATACCCATGACAAAACGCAGTGAGCCTGGGTAACAGCCAAGGGCATGTGAGTCAACAAAAGTTCACAATGTAAAGGTTGAAAAAAATAGAAAAGGTATATGGTTAAACCAAATCTCTTACCTGGTAGGCAAATAAAGACCGGTTTTGAAACTCCCAAATATTTGAACCTGAAATATATATAAAAAAAATGTAAATATAAACAAACACAAATGCAGGTTTCAAATGATGTGGCCTGGCCTGCACAGAACCTTATCATCAAACCCCTTTACAATGAAATCTAACGCTTACTTCAAGCCAGGACTGATGACCAAACATCTGTGTATAGTCTCGCTGATGTTCTGGTGGCTGAATGCAAGCAAATCTATCAGTCATGTTCCAAAACCTTGCAGATAGCCTTCCCAGAAGTGTGCAGCAAACAGGGGTCCAATGTCATATTAATGGCCATGGTTTTGGAAAGAGATGTTCAATCTGATTAATTTTAGTTTAACTGTCGTGGGATACAAGCTAGGGAGACCAAGACTTTCCCTTTAATGGTCCTGTCGGACGCCACCGATTTACTGAGCAACATAAAACCTGTTTTCTGGCCAGAAACCATTTCCTATTAGTGCAAACACAGGTAAGGGGTCTTGTTTATTCTAATGTACGCCCATTTTATGTATCTTATGTGGCAATAAATATTTAAGTATATAGTATTACACTAAGGGCCATATTCAATTTGAGGCAAAAAGTCAGAGGTCGGACTTTTCGCCAACATTGCCGTTTTTGCAGAGGATAAAGTATTGGGCGCATGCCCGCTTATCCCCGTATTCAATTAGGAATCAGCGAAAACGGGACCCGGCGGAAAGGTAAGTATCGAAAAGTCCTGTCACTTCTGGGGAAATCAGTCCGTCACCCCCCAAAAGATGGTCTGACATGGGGGATCACTATGGGGTTTTTAAACAGCCTCGGCAAGTGCATAATTGCGTCTTTGAAGAAGTGGTGAAGAATAGCATTTAGCTTTATTTTTTGGGAAAAATAAGTAGTTCCATCAAATTTGGGGAACATGAAAATGGGTGCAAGCATATTTTTAAGTCCCTAGAGTGATTTTTAAAAAGTCTTCCAAATTTTTTTTATTGCCCCCAAAATAAAAGCACTTTTTTTGGGGTGTACTATGCTTATTATTAAAATAAAATTGACAGATTTTTAAAATTCTGCACCCCAAAACCCCAATTCTGCAGTGGTGAAAACATATCCCCGTTATTTTACAAAGACTTTTCGAAGCAGCAAAAAGTCTTTGAAATTGAATATGGGGATAATTAAAAATGGTGAAAATGACGTCATCTGCGATAAATTATCGGCGATAACGGATTTTTTGCACCAAATTGAATATGGCCCTAAGTACCAATCTATTTTTTTTTTTGTGGACAAATGATATTCCTAGAGGGATTTTTTGAAGTCTGGAACATTCATCTGATAAGCTGGAATATCTCCAAAAATGGGTACAAGGTTTAAACAACAGTATGAGATGAGCCTGACATACTACTCTACATTTGTCCTTATTTTGTCCCACAAGCTGATCCTTTCCACGAAATTGGTTGTTGGAAGAAGCATCCAGGTAATAAGCTTTGAAAGAACTGCAATTTCTATGTTTTAAAAATTCTGAGTTATGTTACAAGCATTATTCACTGTTCACCTGGAAAATTATTTCCTGGTGATTATATTACGCAATGTCCAGTATAATTTTAACTAGAGGCATTTGGGATATAATTTTGGAGTACTTTATCCAAGGATCTCTCACAATGCCATGAGTTAGGGGTATATTTACTAAAGTAAAGATTTTTTAGAAGTGGGAGATGTTGCCCATAGCAACTAGATTCTACTTAAGATTTATCTAGCACCTTCTAGAAGATAATAGCTAGAATCAGATTGATTGCTATGGGCAACATCTCCACTTCTAAAAACCCCCACACTTTAGTAAATATACCCCTTAGTGTAAATAGCAAGCTTCACTTATGGCACGAAATCAATTATTGCTATTTAATTATTCACACTTTATATGATTTTTAAACATTGTTTGGCATCCCCTGTGTTCGTTATGTCTTGCAAATATAACTAAAGCTACTTAGGGTGGCTATGTCTGTACCATGCATCAAAAATGTATGGTACACAAATACACACAAACATAAAATACAAAACATATAGCAAGCCATCATCTTTCAACTGCCTAGTGCAAGCTGTACACAGAAAACGTATGTCCCAATAGTTGTACAATGATTTAATGTTTTTTAACTATCTTACAGCATACTAAGTGATATATAAAAATAGCTAACACATTACTGACAAATTACAAAAGATTAACCATACAGCTTATATTAAAAGAGGTTGTCTACTTAAAAAAATATAAATAACTAACTATGTACTACTGGAGGCAGTACAGAGGGAAATAGGAACCACGCTCCCCGGTGCCCTTTGTTCATACTGTAGCTGGTGGGTGGAAGCTGGCACAGCTACTTGCCAGTTAAACTACGATTTGACATTCCAACCACTTATACATGGCTTAATTATATAAAACAGCTGAACACCAAGATCTCAGACCGATTTAACCACACAGATAAATGGCCAAATTAGAAAATATTCAGTGGTTTCACACTAAGGTGAGCGCATACATTTCCTCCTCTGCGGCTTCTGTTAATACATTTAGAAGACTGTCTTTTACGGAATACATTTAACAACATGACTGATCCCAAGGCTATTCTAAGACATGTACGATGGATTGTTTTCAGCTGCATGCGCCCTATATGACCACTCAGACATACTTGGAGATCCTGTGCTAGTTTGCTGTAGGCGTTATTTGTATCTGGTCCCAAATAAATAATTATTAGGAGAACACAGCTGAGCGATAGACCAGATTATACTCACATCTGCACTTGGCCAGAGCTCCTTAATTACATTTTCAATTCGATTTACAACCTCCATCCTCATTTTCTCCTCTTCTGGCCGAGGGGACATGTATTTGTAAAAGTCGAGAATCTCTTCGTGGAGGCTGCAGTGATAATTACAAATACATAGGTTTATGAAAGCAGTCTCAGACTACATACTCAGAATAAAAGTAAAGCAACAGGGCCAGCACTTTAGAGGACTACGTTGAGAAACGATATTGATTTGCTGTGATGGGGAACGAATGTCCAAACATTTTAGACTTACTACAATGCAACTGCGAGTGATTTGCAGCTTCCTGCTGAAATCTTCAACTGTGCAATGGGAACAGTGACCTTTCATGACACATTTGTGGGGAAAAGATATGACCTAGTTTGTAATGCTGCTATGAGGCATTGCACCTCTCCAGTGTGGAAATGATCAAAATAAAATCAATTTAGCACAAGGTAAATATGCTGAAAGACACCTATCCTACACTGGTGAGCTCTAATAAGCAAAGGCCCTTATCTATACTTATTTCATAAAACATACAAATTAACTTTAAAAAAAAAAAAAAAAAGAGAAATTAGAGTTGGTGGATGGGGGAATTCAATTGTTACCCGCACCTCCCCTCTTAAGTGAAGTGCAATATTCAACTGTTGTGCTGCTGGGTTTGAGTGCCCATTACTTACTACATGCCGCGCCCAAATGCGCCAGTGAGTGGCCGCGCAAGGGAGCTATAAATCCATGCTGAGTTTGGGAGCCCAACTTTGGTCGTATTTGTGCTCGCCACCTCAGGAGACTGCAAGCAGAAATAATGGGTGCCAGCGGCACAACAATTGAACAGCGCGCGACAGGAGCTGAACCCGCCATAAAACAATTGAATCCACTCCCCACCCCCATAGGAGTCACCAAAAAAAACTTCAGTTAGCTGGTTCCTTCTTATAATCAATAATTATTTGGCAGATATACAGGTACAAAGAACATTTAATACACACAATGGGCACGATTCAATTAAACGTGAAGTGAACAGCGCCAAAGCTATTCAATTCTGCGAGAAGTTAGGTAGGGAAAGGCTTGTTCTCGCGCTTTAAACAGGGTGTTTAGGCACGAGAACAGGCATTCTCCGACTAAACTTCCCGGCACGATGCAGTTTTCCCGGCACTAAGGGCAGTACACAGCATTGCGCCTGGACTTTTGTCAGATTTCTGCTCGCACCCCAGGAGGGATTAGAGAAGAAATCCTTAGGGCCATACTCAATTTGGAGCAAAAAGTCTGTTATCGGCGATAATTTATCACCTATGACGTTATTTTCGTAATTTTCACTTATCCCCATATTCAATTTCAAAGACTTTCGCAGGTGTGAAAAGTCTTTGTAAAAAAAGCGGGAATAAGATTCCACCAGTTTAGGTGGCGAAAAAAAAAGCAGAATTGGGGTTTTGGGGTGCAAAATAAAAATAAATAGCATGCAGCCTTGGGAATGTTCGCTTAATGTAATCTGTGTAAACAAAAAAATAATAATAATAATTTAAAAAATTCCTCAGGACACCCCAAAAAAGGTACTTTCATTTTGGAGGCAAAAAAAACAATGTTGGGTAACAAACTTAAAATCTAGCAAAATAATCTCAGGGGGGGGTCCCCATGTATGCGGCAGGTGTTTCTAGAATGCGGGTGGTTGCGGCAGGTGCATTTTTGAATAATTTAAAAAAATCATTTTAGGGACTTAAAAATATGCTTGCACCCATTTTCATGTACCCCAAATTTGATGGGACTAGTTATTCCCCCCCCCCCCCAAAAAAAAAGATAAAGGCTATTCTTCATCACAGGCGCATTTATGGACCTGCCGCGGCTATTTAAAAACCATGATTACCTTCAGCAGGCCAAATCGGGGGTACCCGATCAGATCATCTTTTGGGGGGTGACAGGCTGATTTCCCCTATAGTGACAGGACTTTACGATACTTACCTTTCCACAAGGTCCCATTTTCGCCGATTCCTAATTGAATACGGGGATAAGAGGGGACGCGTCCGATACTTTATCCTAGGAAAAAATGATGATGATGGCGAAAAGTCCGACCTCAGACTTTTCGCCTCAAATTGAATATGGCCCTTAGTCGGGCTTAGCAGCACAAATGAATTGAATAGCTCCGGGAGCGGATTCCCGGCGATATTCACTTAGCGTTGAACAGAATCGTGCCCTATAAATTTCCAAATATATAGCCAATCACCCAGTTGGACAAAGGTAGTGAAAACATCTACACTCCCCGGGAACAGGTGTTCCTCCTCCACTACACTTACTCCGACCATAATATTACAAAGCCCCCGTCTTCAACCCAGTAAACCTTTGCCCCCAGTTTCAGTCCTTCATGGGGAGAGAGAGACATTGAAAGATGCGAGTAAAGCCCCTTTTAGTCAGCTAGTACAGAAACTCATTATTTCGCTCTAAATTGTAGAGCGCTATGTAACTATGCCACAATGATTCCACAGCCCTGTATAGGGAACATACAGAGCGAAACTGAAATCAAATGTGCAGTCAGGGTAAAATTGAGGCATCGTTGGAGCAACACAGAGCTATAACCCGTCAAACAAGGTAAGACAGGGACATGGGACGAGGTTTGGGGTACTCACTGTAACTAGACAGGCAAGTGTTTGTAAGTCACAAGGAGAAGGCAGTTCAGTATCCAATGAGCCTGGACCCAATAAAAGGGGAGTACGCATAGTCCTTGTAAAGGACTAGGAGGAGAGCAGAGACAAAAGCACTGGAAGAAAGAATAGTGCTAGGGATAAAACATGAAATAGGGCCCTAAGAAAAAGACAGAACATTGATGATCGATTTTTATAGTTTTTAAATCGATCAAAATTGACCTTTAGTAAATATATCCCTAGGTGTGACTTGCCAAGGGAACAAGTTCCAGAGGAGGGGAGCAGAGCGGGAAAACTCTTAGAGGCATGCATGGGATAAAGTAACCAGGGTGAAGTAGAGGCGGCAAACAGAGTAAAGATGGGTACACACTGGAAGAAAGGTTGCCTGATCCCGAGGATTGTTAGCGACATCTCCCATCGGCCCTACTGCAGGGCAAATGGGGTATGTCGCCAACAGTGTCCTGCTGCAGAATGCAGCATCCCTCCCCTCATCGGACCCGGCAAGTGCATACCAGGTCCTGACACACGAAACGTTGGCCTGGGTACACATTGTCTGATGTGTACCCACCCTAAAGCTAGGCACACACAACGGATCTGTCAGATTTATTGTCAATATTGTCTAATGTGTCGTCCCTACATGCAGCTCAGTATCACAATGGAGGGGATAAGGAGCATATGAAGCAAGTTGTAGAGTTGGGAGGAGCTATAATAATTTTAATAATAAAAAGTCTACAGAGTAAGTTTACTAAACAGAAAATAAAATGTCTTCAGAAAGGTACATCCAGAAAAATCGGGAGCACTGTGACACTAGCTTATGTTATCAGTTAGACTTTACATTTTAGCACGAACTAAAAAAAAAAAAAATTTAATTAAAGATGGCAGTGACAGCTTATTGGGGTTACAGGATATGTTTAAAGTGTAATAACATTTTTATCTTAAAGCGACATCTTACTAAAAGCTTCTAAGGCACAACATACTGGGGGTAGCAGGGGGGGGGGGGGGAGGAATAGGAACTAAATGCGGAGCATAACCAGAATTACAACTGTCAGGAAGAAACCATTGTAAATATTGTCAAACATTACGTTTTAGTGGTTTTCTAGGTCAGAGCTTTAACTTAGATATAGCCCTGAGGACTGTTCAAACTCTCAAAGGGGAACCAAGTTATAACTTGCTGCAACTCATAGGGGTCAATTCAATTAGCCAAAAAGAGCGACAAGTTGCCGTTTCAACGCCATGGAAACACTGGCAACGGCACCACATCTCGCCCCTTTGCATCCCTATCCTTCCCCAATACTAGCAGATTTTTGGGTGGCTGTGAACCCAAAATCAGTGAGTGCGGAGCTGCAGCACATATACTAGAGCAGCTAAGAAAATCAATTGGTCTTATCAAACCTTAAAAATATATATAATAAAAAAAAGAAAATTCTGCACTCCTATTTTAGGATATAAGTTACAGAATAAGTTCTTTCATATTCAGAGATATTAATCATTCAGAAAAAAAAGAAAAAACATTTTTTTCTCTTCGTTAAGGTATCCCCAAGTCAGTAAGCACTTATTCAGCATATCTCCTCTCCTTCTTCCCACATATGTACAGTGGTAAATTTCAAAATAGGGACACACTGAGATAATGGCATTAAACTTTATTAACACCTAGCATTTGCCCACAGCTTCACTCGCATGGATATGTTATTGCTCAGCGGAAATCATTTTACAAAGACAGTAGTGGCATCTAATCTTGTGATGTATATTTTATATTGTAGACATTGATCACAGCATGTCTTTGTAAATAACATTTGCAGTTTTTTCCTTCAGGGATTAACACAAAAAGATGTTTGGGGCTATTAATTTGTGAGCAAACCACGTAAAGCTGTCCATGGTAGAAGCAGCTGGTCCTGAGATCTACACCTGCAGCCCTCAGCATTTGTCCCTGCGACTTGTTCACCGTCATAGCAAAGCAGAGGCTTACAGGAAACTGCAGGCGCTTGAATTGAAAAGGACAATCGTTGGGATAAAGGGTCTACGTGGTACACACAGTCTCACCTGCGCCCAGGGGCTGGCTGGCAACTTTTAGCCTGGGGGGCAAATGCATGCAGGCGGCCCTGGCAGAGGAGTAGCGTGTAGCCAGGAGGCCCAAAGAACGTGCGTGCTATGGCGCCCCCCCCTCAAGTGTTCCAGGGTAATGTAAAGTAAAAATAAAGATTAGGGACAGCCCCGTCGTGGTGCCCATATGCAGTGCCCCCCTGTGCCCCAGGAGAGGACCCCCCTTATGCAGGCCTCCAGTAGCGCCCCCAGTAGTGATCCCCCCTATGCAGTGCCCCTTATACAGTGCCCCCAGTAGTGGTGCCCCTGTGCAGTGCCCCCAGTAGCAGTCCACACCCCATGCAGTGCCCCCAATAGTGGTAACCCTTATGCAGTCCCCCTTAAATAGTGGCCCCAGTTGTAGTCTCCCCCCTATGTAGTACCCCAGTATTACCCTTTTTATAGAGCCCCCAGCAGTGGTCCCTCGATGCAGTGCCCCTAGTGGTAGTCCCCTCCCCCCTATGTAGTGCCCCTAGTAGTAGTCCCCTCCCCCCTATGCAGTGCCCCTAGTAGTTGTCCCCTCCCCTTGTAGTGCCCATAGCAGTAGTAGTCCCCTCCCTTGTAGTGCCCCCCAGTTGTAGTCCCCCCCTTGAAGTGCCCCCAGTTCTAATCCCCAGTAGTGGTCCCCCCTTGTAGTGCCCCCCCCGTAGTGCCCCCAGTAGCGGTTCCCCCTCTTGTAGTGCCCCCAGTAGTCCCCCCCTTGTAGTGCCCCCAGTTATAATCCCCAGTAGTGGTCCCCTCTTGTAGTGCCCCCCCCGTAGTGCCCCCAGTAGTGGTCTCCCTCTTGTAGTGCCCCCCAGTAGTAGTCCCTCCCTCTTGTAGTGCCCCCAGTAGTGGTTCCCCCTTTGTAGTGCCCCCAGTAGTAGTCCCTCCCTCTTGTAGTGCCCCCAGTAGTGGTTCCCCCTTTGTAGTGCCCCCAGTAGTAGTCCCTCCCTCTTGTAGTGCCCCCAGTAGTGGTTCCCCCTTTGTAGTGCCCCCAGTAGTAGTCCCTCCCTCTTGTAGT
Organism: Taudactylus pleione; assembly: GCA_031769625.1. Taxonomy (NCBI): domain Eukaryota; kingdom Metazoa; phylum Chordata; class Amphibia; order Anura; family Myobatrachidae; genus Taudactylus; species Taudactylus pleione. Next base: position 18,661,008 of record JAUIMM010000116.1, on the reverse strand, counting down.
GTCCCCAGTAGTGGTTCCCCTTTGTAGTGCCCTTAGTAGTCCCCCTCCTTGTAGTGCCCCCAGTAGTGGTTCCCCTTTGTAGTGCCCCCAGTAGTAGTCCCTCCCTCTTGTAGTGCCCCCAGTAGTGGTTCCCCTTTGTAGTGCCCTTAGTAGTCCCCCTCCTTGTAGTGCCCCCAGTAGTAGTAGTCCCCCCTTCTATTGCCCCCATTATTAGTAGTCCCCCCCCTTGCAGTGCCTCCAGTAGTGGTCTCCCCCCTTGTAGTGCCAGCCTCCCCCCCCCCCCCCTTCCCAGTAGACACAGTAAAAAAAAAAAAAAAAAACTTACCTGAATCCCCGCACCCGCTGTCGCCATCCGCTCCTCCGTTTGTCCTTCCCGGGCCGGGCCGCTCTGCATTATGGGAGACACGTCATGTGACGTTATGACGTCTCTCCCATTGCCCACTGCGGGAGCCGGAAGATGGGAGCGGCTCCCGCAGTGGGCGCAGCAGCAGCTAATGAGAGTCTGACAGACTCTCATTGGCTGCTGATCAATACAAACACACAGCTGCCGGAGCCGGCGGCTGTGTGTTTGTCACTTGTGTAGCGCTGACCGAACTCCGTCCGGTAAGTGCTACACACGCGGTGCAGTCTGTGTCATAGTGACAGACTGCCCGCGGCCCGCATGACGCTCCGGCCCGGGGAGCACATGGCACCCTGCCCCCCAGCCCAGCCCGCCACTGCCTGCGCCAGATTCAGTTAGAAACTGTCTCTCAATTATGTTCCTCTGTAGAGCAGTGACTAAGTGCCGGATTCAATTAGAGGCGAAAAGTGCCATTTGGAGAAAAGTTTCAGTGGATTCGGACTTTCCGCCTATTTTCAAGTATCTCCATATTCAATTCCAGAACGATATTGCATAAGCGGAAAGTCAATGCATTGTAATAGGCGGAAAAGTATCTCCAATGAATAGCGGGAGAAAAAAAAAAAAAGCAAAATGGTTATTTTGCGGTGAAAATGTGGGTAAACTACTCAGAGCCCTTGGGACAGCCACCCAAAGGACGAATCAACATAAAAAAAATGTCCCCAGAACACCCCAAAAAAGTACTTTAATTTTAGGGGCGAAAAAGTAAAAAGTGAGGGGTCAACTATAAAAACTAGCGAAATAGACCAAGGCCAAGTGATTTTGGGATTGCAGGTGCATGTATAAGGGTTTTTCATGTTTTTTTAAAGTTCACTTTAGAGACATAAAAATATGCTAGCACCCCTTGCTACTAAGTAGATTTGGGTCTGGTGCCTCTGATAGGTGTCCTAAATGTTCTACTCCACAGTGCTCGTTCTGGCATCTCCTCGGAGTGCTCTGCTGTCCAGGTGTTTTGGTCTCGAGTCACCAATTGTCTCACTAGAGCAGGAGGAAGAATTCCCCTTTTATTCCCTAAAATGTGTATTTTTGGTTTGGGTATCTTGGATGGGGTTGATCACTCAACGGGCCAATACATAATTAATGCAGAGACTCTGGCAAAGGTTTGTATTGCCCGCACTTGGATGGCATCTAGAGGCCCTACCTTTGCTGAGTGGTGTGGGCTGATGAATGAAGTTGTGGGGCTTGAACGATTTTTGGACACTAAGCAAAATTGTATTTGCAAATATGATCGTATTTGGGGCCCATGGATTGCATCTTTCCATTATGTTGCTGGAGGGAGTGGGACTTCAGACGCTGATGGATTGGCACGATAATGTTTTGGTATTTTAAATCTTTATATGTAATTTCTCTACTGTTTTTGATGGTTGAGAATTATTTCACAGATATTTTAATTATGATTCTATTTTCATGGGTTTATATGACAATGGCTGTATACTATACATTTTTTTATTTTTTTTTGTTTGGGGGTGGGGGGTTATGGTTTGTTATATTGATTTTGTTTATTGGTATGCAAAACCAAAAATCTTATAAAATAAACTCAATTTAAAAAATATATATATATTCTAGCACCCATTTCAAAGTATCCCAAATTTGCCTGGACTACTTATTTTCACCAAAAAAATACTGTTTAATGCCATTCTTCACCACTTGTGCAAAGACGCTAATAATAAGCAATTCAAACTACTTAAGTATCCCAAACACTTTTATTAGGGCTATTAGTACACATCTACATTGATTCCCTATGTTAGTGCATCTTTTTTTGGGGTACAGACTGATTTCCCCACTTGTGACAGTACTTTCCGCCTGTTCCGCATTCGCCTTTTTAGGAATAGAAAATGGAGAAAAGCAGGGACGTGCGCGTAAAGTTTCTGCCTCTGAAACAGGCGAAGGAGGCGGAAAGTCGGACAGGCAAAACTTTTCCGATTTTTCGCCTTTAATTGAATACGGGCCTGTCGGGTTCTGTTGCACCTTGGGCGAAGTAAAATTCCACAGACGCATGATCAGAACACAAACTTTCAATGCTTTGCGCTGTGTCCAGCTGCATTATCTTGTAGATCACAAATCCATTGCTACTTAACCTACAGTAACACTAAAAGGTTGCAAGTAACATGAGTAGCGACTCTATGATATGTATCTTTGTGCGCCATCTACTGGATTAACATATATAATGCAACTTCATGAGTCAATACAGGGCTCGACAAACACACACCAGTTGTTTCGTCTACTATAAATAGCTTTCCTGGTGACTGAAGGAACAGCATTTGTACAGACATGGATGGGAAATATAACTGCCCCCTATTCCAAGCCGCAAACACTTCAGATAACTTATTTAGTATCAGGTTGAATGGTGACCCCCAATGATGCAAACAGTACTTGCATGTTCCTATAACCAACCACCTGTGTCATCTAGCAATCCTAGCAGCAGCTATAAGCAGGTGCTGTTTACCTGAATAACAGAATGGTGTTCCCATTGTGTGACCAGTGCATAGGTAAGGGGTACAAATTCACTGAATGGCTTGGCAAGTGGGGCATGCATTCTTGCCAACATGCTGTGTTGGTACTATGTGCCATTTCCTTACAGATCCTGGCACTGAAATATATGCAGAGATCATAAAATAAGCATAATAGCGCATATTTACGCACTACAGGAAATCAGGGAATCACTTTTTAAAAAGGAACGGGTCCTACAGGACACGCTGTATGTGCGCTACAGCAGCAGGCTCAGTAACTTCTCCCAGCATAATCAAACAGTGTGGGTGGCAGCGTCTCCTCATCCAATGAGGAAGATATGTTCCTATTAGAAGCCTGCCCCATCCCAAACTCGCTGCCTGCTATCTATGGCTGACATGAGTCTGAGACAGCGTGACAGCAAGCATGAGCAGCGCACACATACCAAAGCACATAGACCTACACCCCCAGCTTCTCCTAGGATCCCAGTCTATTCCACAGCCTCCTATACTGGTGTTGCACAACAATTACCTGGAGCTAGAGGAGGAGGATCCTAGGAGAAGCAGGTGGGTTTTATTTTATCCCCGGTTTGCAGGTTCATTGACCACTCGTGGCTGGAAATGCAGCTGTCTGGGCACAGGAGGGGGCATGGGTGGCTGGCAGATGATATTATTAACAGGCATGTGATCTGTTGGTAAAATAGTGACATGTCAAAAATAATTCTACAGACTGGTCATTGTGCTAGAGGAGTGTGCGGTGCAATTTGTGCATGGGCAGAGATCATGTTTATGGCTTGTTAGTATAATTAAATATATATTTATTAGAACCCTCCCCAGAAAATTCTGCGTTTGCCCCTGGCTTGAGTTTGGTGCTGCATGGATGAGCAGGAGGCAGTTTGGTGCTTTGGGGTCCAGGGGTAACATCCCGCGGCTGCTGATAAGTGAAGAGTGGTGGGCGGGCAACCTGAAGGGGGTATGACTGTTTGACAAACTACTACTACAAGCTACCTACCCTTACCCCTTCCCTACCCCCAGCACTGCCTGTCCCAACTGCCTCCTTAGTACTGTCAAGCTGCCATCTACCTTTGCCCACCCCGTACCTCAAGCACTGCCTGCTCCTTTCCCCCAGCACTGTCGCAACTGATGTCTGCCCATACGCTACCCCAACTTCTCCCTGTCTTTACCCCCAGCTTTAAGCCAATTCCTGATTGCCCTTAACCCCCTCCACCCCAACTGTTACCTGTCCCAATTTATGCCTGCCCTCACCCCCCATAATACGTGATGGAACCCAGAAACAGTGGACTAGGACCCCAACTTCTTACAGTGAGGGGTCCCTGGGACCACAAATTATTTCGGTCAGCGCAATAACTGTATATAGAATAAATTTTCCCTTATAGTAGACCAGCTTACATTTACAATTAAAACCTCCAGAATGAATATAGAAGCCTTAACACCCAAACCTACATTTCAGCATATGGCTTCCAATTCATGAGTCTAGTTGTGTACAAAATGAGTAAACCATGTGTCCAATGGAGAGCTGTAATATACAACTGTAGATTTAACTTGTCATTACATAGGTGAAATAAGCTGGATGTTAAACCCAAATACCAAACAGACTGAGTCACTGATCTACATTTAGAACATTACAGCACTTCCCATTTTGCAGGATACCAAAAGCTTTCCTGGGACTTTGGATTTTGAAGAGGGCTGTTTTGTAGAAATATTTGAGAGTTAACTACCATGACATTTACTGTCAGAATCACCAGCTACATAGTTCACTGAACAGTCCCAGTCATTCAATACTTTGTTTAGCTCCATAAATATTGAATTGTAATAAGCTGAATACACAAAATCTTACGTAAGGCAAACACAGCTCATAGGTTCGATAAGATTGATTAGGACCTTGAAATATGCACAAGTCTAGACACACGCAGATAGTAGGTGGGGTTTTTCTTCAAATTTCTAATTACAGACGTTCTCAAGACACCTCTTCAGACTACTGCCTGTATGTTATTTGACGGCCAAATTTAACTATCCGCTCAAGCTAGATATGATGCGGTTTAAAAGGGAGAATACTGTAGCCTTTGTCACCTGTGTCCCCTCAGACCTTTTGTCCATATTGATGCACCTATCCATCCAATAGCAATTAATGCTCGTACCCTTCCCTCTCCAAAAAAAGCTTCTGGTAAAAACAAACATTGGGCTCGATTCTATTCAGCGCGATGTAAATAGCTCCGGGAGTGAGCTCCCGGAGCTATTCAATACACCGCGCTGACAAGTCCGACTAATGATTTCTTCTTTCATCCCTCCGGGGATGAGAGAAGAAATCCGACAAAAGTCCCGGCGCGAGGCTGTTTTCTGCCCTTAGCGCCGGGAAAACAGCCTCGCGCCGGGAAGTTAGGTCGGGGAATGCCCGTTATCGCGCCTAAACACCCTGTTTAAGGCGCGATGACGAGCCTTCCCCGACCTAACAGCGCGATGAATTGAATAGCTCCGGGAGCTATCTCCCGGCGCTATTTACATCGCGCTGAATTGAATCATGCCCATTGTATCTTAGATTATCAAATTAAGGGATCGATTCAATTCAGTGCGCTGCTGAAAAGCCCCTGGAGGGAGCTCCCGGTTATTCAATTCAGCACGCTGTTTGGTTGGATTAAAGGATTTCTTCTCGCACCCTCCTGAGGGTGCAAAAAAAATAAAAAATCCAACAAAAAAGTGCCAGCCGCGGGGCTGTTTTCAGCACTAACAGCCTCGCGGCTGGCACTTTAGACGGAGAATGCCGGTTCTCGAGACTGAACACCCAGGTTAAGTTGTGAGCAGTGGCATTCTCTGACTTAACTGCCAACTGTCGGACCAAATAGCTCCGGGCCCTCCCGGAGCTATTCAGCATCACGCTGAATTGAATCGAACCCCAAGTTTGCACACAGATGTATCAATATACACCTATCCTCAAATAGCGCCATAAAAAAAAATAAAAAATTTAGCACAACACGAACTTTGTAACTTAGCCGTGTCAAAACATTAATCCTAAGTACCTAGAACACGGAAAATTGAGGAAAAAGTAGCATAATGGGAATAAAAAAATACCAAAAAAAAGTTTCACAATTGAGGACTATGTAATCTGTGTAAAAAAAAAAAAAAAAATGCAAAAAGTTTCAGATACGAGTGGCCTGCGCCATGCATCGCTTTATCTCCAACTTTATACCAATCAAACTAACTCCAAGTACCTAGTACTACATATGTAACTCAAGATGCAAAATTGAGTTAAAACTAGCAATATTTCAGAAAAATTGCAGAGCATAGGAATCACATCAGACATCTTGCGCCATACGACGCAAAAAGGAAAAGTATTAGGACACGTGTATTGTTAAAGCATAAAATAATCTAAAGTTTTCATATAGCTTGATTAAATGGACATGGAAGAACAGTTTAAGAAGACGTTTTAGGATATGGATAAATATATACTAATACAAAAAGCTATAGCCAATAGTTGGAAGTCAGCAAATAAAATGACAAAACTGAAGTCCTAAATGACGTGGAGGAACTTTTGTTACATCCAACTGCTTCTACCATGTCGGCCGAGAAAGTATTATCTGCTACAACCTAAAGGGGCCCATACATCTAGCCTGTATCGGGGCAATTTCCTGTTTTGCAGACGCTTAAGTCGAGGGAATCTGAGAAATCTAACATGTTGGACAACTTTGGTTTCGACCCGAAAATGGTCAAAATCAACAAGTGAAGCAAGCCATCATTAGGCTGAAAAATCAAAACAAACCCATCAGAGAGATAGCAAAAACATTAGGTGTGGCCAAATCAACTGTTTGGAACATTCTTAAAAAGAAAGAACGCACCGAAGAGCTCAGCAACACCAAAAGACCCGGAAGACCACGGAAAACAACTGTGGTGGATGACAGAAGAATTATTTCCCTGGTGAAGAAAAACCCCTTCACAACAGTTGGCCAAATCAAGAACACTCTCCAGGAGGTAGGTGTATATGTGTCAAAGTCAACAATCAAGAGAAGACTTCACAAGAGTGAATATAGAGGGTTCACCACAAGATGTAGACCATTGGTGAGCCACAAAAACAGGAAGACCAGATTAGAGTTTGCCAAACAACATCTAAAAAAGCCATTACAGTTCTGGAACAACATCCTATGGACAGGTGATACAAAGATCAACTTGTACCAGAGTGATGGGAAGAGAAGAGTATGGAGAAGGAAAGGAACTGCTCATGATCCAAAACATACCACCTCATAAGTGAAGCATGGTGGTGGTAGTGTCATGGCGTGGGCATGTATTGCTGCCAATGGAACTGGTTCCCTTGTATTTATTGATGATGTGACTGCTGACAAAAGCAGGAGAATGAATTCTGAAGTGTTTCGGGCAATATTATATGCTCATATTCAGTCAAATGCTTCAGAACTCATTGGACAGCGCTTCACAGTGCAGATGGACAATGACCCGAAGCATACTGCAAAAGCAACCAAAGAGAGTTTTTTAAGGCTAAAAAGTGGAATGTTATGCAAGGGCCAAGTCAATCTGCTGACCTGAATCCGATTGAGCATGCATTTCACTTGACGAAGACAAAACTGAAGGGAAAATGCCCCAAGAACAAGCAGGAACTGAAGACATTTGCAGTAGAGGCCTAGCAGAGCATCACCAGGGATGAAACCCAGCGTCTGGTTATGTCTATGCGTTCCAGACTTCAGGGTGTAATTGCCTGCAAAGGATTTGCAACAAAGTATTAAAAAGTGAAAGTTAGATTTAAGATTTAGTTTGTCCCATTACTTTTGGCTCCTTAAAAATTGGGAGGCACATATAGAAACCGTTGTAATTCCTACAACATTCACCTGATTTGTATGTAATTACCCTCAAATTAAATCTGAAAGTCTGCAGTTAAAGCACATCTTATTTGTTTCATTTCAAAGCCATGGTGGTGGTGAATAGAGCCAAAATATGAAAATTCTGTCAATGTCCCAATATTTATGCACCTGACTGTACCTGCCTTTGCCCTAACTGGTCAAGAACCCCTGACACCAGCAAATGCAGACACAAAGCAGCTGGCATCCCGCTGAAGGGCAATGGTCACATGAGTGCTGCACCAGGACATTATTTCTTTAAGCGACTAGAAGCCACTTTAAAGCTGTACTACCATCTAATAATAGATACATTTTATTAACATTATTCCTGCAATAGCATAAGCCTAATGTTACCATTTTCTGTAACAGAACCAGGTGGTCAAATTGGCAGTGGTTGGGGTTGTGAGCAGGTCAAGGAATCACAAGCCTCTTTACTGGGGCTTGCAATCAAGATTCCTGCTCACCCTGGATCTCAGTTTGGGCTGAAATTTTGGTCAGAATTACCCTATGACACTATGGTGCTGAATGCTTTGGATGGCCACTAATCTGCTCTTCAAGACTTGCATTTTAAATGCCATGGTGACCATTAATAATCTAACCCTGTATTAGGATATTAGCTACTTGTACAAAACTGTTAAAACAATAAAAAAAGAAGTGGGGCATGGGGCAATTAGACTAACAATACATAATGTACATGAAAACAAGCATTATTACCCTCATTAAAACTCTGGACTCACAACCTATATGTAGATGGGAGTATTGCTTTTACTCCATGGAAATAAACTGCTTTGACTGAAACAAAACCTTTTCAATAGTTTACACAACAGAGAGCAGACTGCACAAGAACAATCTCTGAATAATAGCCAAATGATCACCTTGCAAGCTGTGGGGATACCTACTGGTCTGCATCATTAACCTATAAACTGAGCTCTCTACTCAACAATGGACAACAAGGCAATGCATTTTCTTTTATCCTCAACTATTTCACAGTTTTAGGATTCTACTCCTGTAAAATATATTGTACAATCAGCCATTAGAAAAAAATCTTTTGAACTATAATAGTTCCTAACTCTCCCTCTATTCTACACATACCCAGGGATGGCAGGACACACAAACAAGGCTTGTATAACAGTTCTATAATAGAGGTCACATGGTTGGTATAATAGCGCAGGCTACTCTAATGCTGCCCATCCACTACACGATGCGGGGTGACGGCACGATTACGACGCAGTCGTCTCCCGCGGGGTGAAGTGCATACACTGAACGTTCAGTGTATGCCGATCAATCATCCCCGAACATGGCAACCTGACGGCGGTCGTCAGGTTGACTGTCATGTTCGGGGCGATGATTGATGTGAGAAATGACCAGCGGGCGCGCGCATCTCTGGTCGGTTTTAACAGTTTACTGCACGATTTCCTGGCGACTGCCAAGCGATGGGAGAGATAAAGACTGTCGTTATCGCTCCATCGCTAGGTTTAATCGCCTAGTGGAAGTGCAGCATAACTCTAGCCACTAGCAGGATCCAATCTTTTTATCAAGTGTTCCCCCATATAGATCAGTGACAATAGAAGGGGTATGCGAAGATCCAGAAGATGTGCTCCCAACATGCATAGGAGGTCACTACGCAAGGAAAATCTATGGGCTGTAAGCAAAAACAAGCAGGGTTTTCCTTACGGATAACATTACGTAACATTTAAGTCTGAGGAACTCCCTGCTAATGGAATGCCTCTATTTGATTGTGTTTTAAGCCAATCAAATGGGTTGGGAATGACATATCGACAGGAATTCAATTTAATGCGATGTTGAAGAGTGCTGGAAAGTGCCCGTAGCTATTCAATTGTCCGCATCGTGCCCGCCACTTAAGTCGAGAGATGCAGTTTACTACGCATGCTGCCAGTGCTTTAGTCACGGTAAACAGCATTTTCCAACTTGATGTTAGTTAGATGCAGTTAGTGCATGTGGTAAGCCCGCAACTATGGGGGACAGCACAGATGGTGTAATGGTTAACATTACTGCCTCACAGCACTGAGGTTGTTGGTTCAAATCCCACCACAGCACTAGCGATGTGGAGTTTGTATATTCTCTCTGTGTTTCCATGGCATTCCGCCAGGTACTCCAGATTCCTCCCACACTCCAAAATATACGGGTAGGTTATTTGGCTCCCGACAAAACAAATTAACCCTAGTATGTAAGTCTGTGTGTGTACAGGACAGAATATAGATTGTAAGCTCCACTGGGGCAGGGACTGATGTGAATGGCTAAATATTCTCTGTAAAGCGATGTGGAAATAAATTTATAAAAAAGTAGCATTGTTGGATCTCTACCCACCGAAATTCTCTAGTCGCGGCTTTACAGCGCGTCCAACCGAATAGCTTGGGATACTAAATCCCGTCGCAAATCAACATTGCTTTCAATTGCATTCCCTCTATAAATTCGACATTCATCATGCTGACATAAGAATGTCAATATGGTCATAAAGTTGACCACGTCGACATATTTGGTGGCCCAGCGGTGACTTACCTTCTTCAGTCAGCGGTGTCTTCCGGGTCCCGGCGGTCATGTGACAGACTTCCGGGTCTTACCATCCTCTGGGGTTCGGGTGCTTCTCCACTAAACAACCCACTAGTACTTAACCCTAAACTCACACACCCTCTTCCGCAAACCTAACCAGAACCCTCCGGCAGCCTAACCCTAATGTCGACATTTTACCTCTCAACAATCTGAGACTGTCGACTCGTCGCCTGTTGACATTTTAAAAATGAAGACATTATGAATGTCATTATTGTCAAACTTGACTACATCCTGATCAAACTGTACAGCTTTGTGGCTTTCAATTTACCATATGATAGTGTTGAACCTATACAAGCTTTTAGACCTCACTAGGCAGCACTATACAAAAAAATAAATCCTTTTATAAATAAGCAGTAGGCTTGCAAGAAGGGCGCTTATTTCCATTTGTTAAGGTCTTATTTATTTATGAAACGTTAATCATACAGCGCACACATCTTCGGCAGTGTATTACAGAGAATACATACGGTCATTAGCATCAGTCCCTGCCCCAGTGGAGCTTACAATCGATGTTCCCTATCCCATGGACAAACACACACTAGGGTTTTAGATTTCTTTTTTGTCAGTACTTAAACGACCTCCCCGTATATTTTCGAAATGTGCGGGAGGGACCAGAGCACACAGAGGAATTTCACACAAATGCAGAGAGAACATACAAACTCCACACCTCGGTGGGAATCAAACCCAGGTCCTCACTGCTGTGATGCAGTAATGCTAACCACTACACCAATTGCTGCTCATCTGCAAACATTGAAAAGGAATTCACTTTGAAAGTGCTACCATCACTGGATTACCTGTTGGCATATGTGCACTTATCCAACTTCTAAAACATACAGTACAGAAGACGTGTATGTAATTTCATTCACTTTTTTTTTTTAATAAATGAAAAAACTTCAGGTCTTGGATAAAACACATTTTCAAGTTACAGTATTTGCTGTGAATGAATGACACACTGTACTCAGGAATTCAAAGCAGCTATGTGAGTACAAGTAGGAAATGCCTCCCCTACTGATCTCTATCCTGGCAGGCAACTAACAGGGTTACAATGTGCAAGGAAAGCACTTTCTTTAGCTTCCTACTCACTGCAAGGAATGGAGGAGTCCCTAAACTTAAATTGTTATCACACAGTGCTTAGATCTATTACTTATGGAAGGAAGGTCATGTGATTTCAGACACCGGCCTCTTAACTGGGTACACACTAGGTCGAATTGACGGATGACTGGCCGTCGTGCGGAGTGGCCGATTCAGGTATGTATACACACTTACAGATAGTACAACATGTGGGGTGGCCTAACATCACAGCTGGGCAGGCATTTGAATTTGCCTGACCAACTGCGACATCAGTCCCTGCAGCAAGTGTACGGGCAGACGGCGGAACACCCGTATACACAGCCAGATGCGCAGACATAACGGCCAATGGCTGCGTAAGCAGACGCGATATGTCTTTGAACGACATCGTTCACAGACATATAGCGGGTATACACCTACCAAGGTATCATCCATTGGATTGAACGGCCAATATATTGCCTAGCGTGTACCCAGAATCACAGGGATGGGTACACAAGCATGGAAACAGTTTATGCAACAAAAGAGTCAAAATTAAGTTCAATATTTTTTGTAATTTTTTTTTTTTTACTTTGGACACATGACCTATGGTAAGGTTTTATATAAACTCTCTCACGCTAGCTTACCCAGATCTATAAGCAGTTTGTTCCTCTGATAAATATCACATAACTGCAGCCATGTTTGGTAAAAGAATAGAGACACCACACTTTTTCAAAGGAAATTGAGCTTAGCCACATTTATCGCTTTCCTGGGAAACACAACGTGTTCAGAAACCTGCTGTATATCCTTTCTGCTCTGCTTGACTGAAGCCAAACAAAACAATTACACAGCCAGAGACTCCCAATTATCTACAGGAACCTGAACACTGCGCATACGATGGATATCCCTGCAAGTGTGCCTACTGTACATGCAAAGCGTGGGCGAATTGGCTACAGCTCCACTAATACATTGCTGGCTCAAGTGTGGACCCCAAGAAAAACATGAGAACACAATTACATATTTTACGCCTCTACGGCAGGCTAACATTGTAGGTTTACCAGTCTATGACCCGCTAAAGGCTAGAAAAGCTAGGGTTAACATACATAGTCATTTTAAGAGAGCACCAGTTAAACACAATGCAAAACACTAGCATTTGACCTCTCGCTCCTACCACAAAAATGCATCTCTGCAGTTTCTTGTGGTCAAACTCAAGGCACAACCAGTGAAACAAATGACAAATATCTGCTGAACGCTTTAACAGAAACGAAATCTGTCTTCACTGGACGTTCCACTTTTCTGTAAGCTGATTGACTACATGAGTATGAGTAGAAAAGTACACTCCAACATTATTGGGAATTTCAGCATCTTCGTGTGTTTATTGGGGTATGATAACACATACATAAAAAGCCTCTGTGTACATACAGTAGTTGAGTGATTATTTGTAACAGAGTATGCGCAAAACCTACAACGCATGTATTACACAGAGTGAACACACAAATGTGCTGTTGCAATCAGGACAGACTATCAGAAAGGTGACGGAAAAGAGATAGGCGCTCCTAGGTGATGACTGGAAGGCGGCTAGTAGTGCACAAAAATGGGCCATTCAGCGTGTTATGGAAACGTCGTGGGCATGTCAATGAAAGCGTCAAGCATAGGAGGCCATGGTCAGATGGAGAAACTGCACCTGCCATAGGGCTGGTGCAATTTTGTTGTAGCTTATTAGGACGCACCAATCAGTATTACAGTGTGCACAGGAGCTTAAAGTGGGCGCCTCAGTCCTAGCACATTTGTCCGCAGGGATGTACACAAGGGAAGGAGTTTGTATGCCATTCGCATAAACTCACAGATGGGCGACCGCCAATACACACTGCTGCCGTTGCATGCAACTCAGAATCAGGCTCTAAGGGGGGAATTTAATTGCAGAGGAAGGGTGCAAATTGCAGTTACCATGGCGATTGAACACCGGCAACAGCAGCCCGTCTCGCACCTTTCATCCGCCCGGCCAAATGCGCAATTCGCTCAAAAGTGCTTGTTAGCCTATTAGGGAATCAAACACTTTTGTGCGAGAACCCACTGCTGATTGAGTTCCCCCCTTAGCCTCAAACCCAATATTTTTGGAAGAAGACTGCAAAGTAAATCATACATCCCTCTGCAACATTACAGTATCGTGCAGATTCTACTACCCCTGAGTCCTCCTGGAACGGCTTCCGGGCGGTGAGTCTGTGGGCGGTCTCAGAGGCTGATTTCTTTTAGCAGCCTAGGGAGACTGTGGGAGCAGAGATCAGACTACTGTAAATGTGCTTATAGTATGATTTCTGCCAGCTGCAGCACATGCCCATTGAGTGGGTCCTTTTATGATCACAGCATACACTGGAAACTTATTTTCATAGTTTAATATAACAAAAAAAAAATCGCCAAATTAGTTTTCAATACTGTTCTGCCTCATGTAATAACCCTGCTATAGTCAACCTGCTGGTCTGGACATTTTCCTGTTGACAAAAGTTTTGATATATGGACCATTGCTGCCAAGCAAAACCCCACAGAACAATTCATCTGACCAATACTGCATCCATCTGACTTGTATAACAAACCTGCACATTTTTACTTGCAAAGACAGCATTAACCCCATTAAACATATGGACCATTATACCAGAGCCAGTTTGACCAGTATAAAATGATTTACAGACCTGACTTGTAAATAGACCAATATACAGCTCTACCACCATATGACTAATTACATCCATTCTTACCAGTAAGCTATGCTACAGTATGTTACTAGAGACACACACATCTCCTGCTGTAGCCCATGCTTATTGCTATGAAATCAGTGATGCACCCTATTTATCTACTTACCATGCCCATTACTACTAAATAAAGCTTATGTCATGGTCAGTAATGCTGACTGTAAGTCAGGAACCCTGGACTGGGTGTTGGAGCTCATTAGATTGCAGAGAGGCAACCAACATTGCTACCAGAGACCAATAGACCCTAACTGTGTGGAGTTTGTATATTCTCCCTGTGCTTGCGTGGGTTTCCTCCGGGTACTCCGGTTTCCTCCCACACTCCAAAAATATACTAGTAGGTTAATTGGCTCCCAGCAAAAATTATCCCTAGTGTGTGTGTGTATATGTGAGCATGTGTTAGGGAATATAGACTGTAAGCTCCACTGGGGCAGGGACTGATGTGAGTGGCCAAATATTCTCTGTAAAGCGCTGCGGATTATGTGTGCGCTATATAAATAACTGGTAATAAATAATATTGTGACCTATTGTACGGGGCAACACAGACAGTGTAATGGTTAACGTTACAGCCTCACAGCACTGAGGTCATGGGTTCGATTCCCACCACGGCCCTACCTGTGCGGAGTTTGTATATTCTCCCTGTGCTTGCGTGGGTTTCCTCCGGGTACTCTGGTTTCCTCCCACACTCCAAAAATATACTAGTAGGTAAGTTGGCTCCCAACACAAATTAACCCTACAGTGTGTGCGCGCATGTGATAGGGAATATAGATTGTAAGCTCCACTGGGGCATATGTGAATGGTAAGATATTCTCTGTAAAGCGCTGCAGAATATGTGTGCGCTATACAAATAACTGGTAATAAATAAATATTAGTGCTGCTGTATCAAGTGGGTTCCAATCAATAGATCTACATTAAAAATGTTACCATGTCTAGATAAGGGAGGCCAAGCCCGGAATTTGGGGCTAAATGTCCGGGATTGATAGCCTCCAATCCTGATTTTGGCTAGAATATTTTTTTTTTAAATGCCGGGTAGCGCTGAGCAATTATAGCAGAGTGCTCAGACGCTGCCCAGCTCCCGCTTCCCCTAGAAGGCACTGAGCACAGTGCGCTGCGTGAATCGAGGTCACACCGCGCAGCCCGAGGCTGGCTGGACCAGACCCACCTCTCTCCACAGTTGGCGCCGCCACTGCAAGCCCCCACCGGTAAGTAAATATGTGCTGGTAAACCAGGCCTCCCAAGTCTAGATAGACAACAGATGTTAGACAGGCAATAGCTCGAAAGGGTCAAATGGTCGACAAAAATGATCAACTTTTTTAGGGTTAGGTATTTACCGGAGGATTAGGCTCTTAAGGTGCGTACACACGGTACGATAAAAATGCTCGATGATAACGATATCGATCATATCATTAATATCATGCATTTTTAGGTGCCTTCCAACTCACCAACGACCTGAAATGCACGGGCATGTATGGACGATAACTAAATCGTCCATCGACCGTGCAAGCAAGCCAACCTGGTCGATATCAACCAGGTTACATAGGGAGCCCGTCGTTGGTGGTGTGCTGGATGATCGATATCGATCAACCAGCACTCCGGGAAGGTGCAGGGAGATCGTTAAGCGATATCTTTAGGGTGAGACCTTTTTGTCCCTGTCATCCCATTGCCCATCTAACATCTGTTGCCTATTCCTTATTCATCTTTTATACAAACCCGTGTCAAGCTTGGTTTAATGCTCCTAATAAAGATCACAAGCATAGTTAGGGAGGGAATACAATGGAAACAGATATGAACTATTCTCCATTAACTTCAGTACCACTTCTGAACACTAGAGGCGAGATGTAATAGGATCTGAGTTTTTTGTGAGAGACAAACTGGGACCTTTTCGCACATTTAAAAAAGGTCCAAGTTGGTTTCAAAACTCGCCAAAATGTAATAGCCTGTGAAGTTCTTAGTTTGAGGCTATTATATTATGCGAGTACGGGTCTTAATGTATGTTTTGCCAATGTGGGTTGCGAGGGTGAGAAACATGCGAGTTTGAATGTTCTCACACCCCATTACATAAGGCGAGTTCTGAAAATGTGCAGGTATAGCTCTATACTCGTTTATTTGCAAAACTCACACCCCATTACATCTTGCCGCAGGTGTCAAAGCAGAGTTTTTCAATATAAAATGGTTTACAATACAATCTATTTTAAAGCATACACATATATAAATGTGTGGACTTTGACAAGAGCAAAAAGGACAGTTTTTCATCTAACCATCCTACTGCCGCCAGGTTTCATTTCAATCTCACCCGTCAGAATCCTGTACTGGCCTCTGTAGAAAACTCTACTTCCTGTCACTTTTAGACAAGGATCACTGCTTTAGGCGAGGAGTCACTATGAAATGAGATGTAGGTGTCACTATGGGCCCAAATTCAATTATCCTCGAAGTGAGGATCAGCCATAATGCTCTGCCTGGGGCTATTCAATTGCAGTGCGGCAGCCCGAAGGCTGCACTTAACGCAGACTTCTGCTCACCTCCTCCAGAGGCTCGAACAGAAATTTGCATTATGTGAGGCTTCTACCCTTAGCGCAGCTGCAGAAAACGCAATAACTCAGAGGTTCCAAAACGCGGTCATCAAGGCTCCCCAACAGTTCAGGTTTTAGAGATATCCATGGTTGAACACAGGTAGATTAATTAGTACCTCGGTCAATTTGATTTAACCACCTGTGCTCAACCATGGATCTCTCTAAAACCTGACCTGTTGGGGAGCCTTGAGGACCATGGGGATGCAGTCAGGAAGCCTAAGGTCGAAATGCCTACCGCCGGCTTCCCGATTGTCTAATCCCAGCAAGTGTCTAGTGACAGGTGTCGAAATCCCGATGCCTGTCATTTTACCTACGCCGATCGAAGGTGAGCCGGGCGTGGACAGACGCAGGTGATAGGGTGGGGGGGGAGGGGGGGGGGGGGAGCGGGGGTCTTAGGGCTAGGCACCCCTGGGGGAAGGTTAGGAATCTCCCCGGAAGACTTAGGTTTAGACTGTGGGGAAGGGGAGGTTAGGGTTAGTAAATATAAAAAGTACTTACCTGTCGGGATCTTCACTGCCGGTCTTCCAGCGTCAGGTTTCGAACCACCAGACATGCGCCCGGCGGTATTGTTAGGGAACCTATGCATTAAAAAAAAAGCTCTGGGTACTTATCCCACAAATCGATGGGTTAGCGAGCGTTAGTCGCAGATTTATGGCGCGTGGAAAAAGGCTCGAAATTGAATAGCTTCAGGAGTAAAACTCAGGGGCTACAACCCTTTTCCTCCTGCAGTAAGATAATGAGGCAGATTTAATCAGGTCCCATCAATCAAACCCTAGAAACCAGCATTCAACAGATAAGAAATTATAATATACCCTAGGGAAAGGAAAACTTAAGCTGGGTACGCACCTGAAATATATATCTGCAAATATGATGGTTGTTCATACACATTGAATAATGGTCACTGCCATCTGGCAACGCCCCCTTCCCCGGCAGCGTGTGCGGCAAGTGTACGGGCGGTCATCTGACCACCTGTACATACAGCATGATGTGCAGATGTATCAGCCATCGGCTGTGCTGCCCTGCCGACATGTTATATCTGAACTACGTAGTTCACAGACATAATAAATGTACACACTGGCCGTCGCAAATTATATTTTGCCAGTTAAATTGAACGGCCAATATGTTGGTCAGTGTGTACCCAGAATAACTCTACTACTGTATTCGAGTATTAAAACGTAGCTTTGTTTTGAAAAACAAAATGTATTTTTTTTGCCCCATTTGTTTTCAAAGTGCCAAATAACACTGCACAACAGCAACCTTAGTGTAGTGTTTGTGCAAGGGTAAAATCAATTATCTACAAAGTATTTTGATTTAAAGATCAACCAGCCACATGAGCAGACATACCACAGACGCAGCATTGGTGCACAAGTGTGTGTGAACATTTCAGAGAAAATACGGTGTCTCATAACTAATCAGTCTTCAACATGTCTCATACAATGTGCTGTCATGCCGTAAATCCATAGTGACAGACTGTGTAATGTCCTGAGCAAAGAAAGAACAAAGGACTAGATAAATGTACAGTGCAGGGGCAGTAGGTGACCTCAGAGCAAAAATGTTTCCACCAGGCAGAAAAGGAGAAGATCCAGGAGTCGCTGTGACCCAGGTCACAGCTATCCCCCGAAGCAATGCAGAACCACTTCTGTAATTCACCGAAACATCGTTATAGTAAGCATGTTACATTTCAGATACGATCACAGAATACAACCAAAATGGGTATCTCATCACGAAACGCATACCGCTATGGACGTTACTGTATATAAGATGTGACGCGCAATGAAAGGGGTAAGAGTCCAGAACATAGACCAAAGCCGTCCCTTATTTAAGAAACCGATACTTAGCATATAAAGTAACCCACATTAAATTAAATACTATTCACAGAACCACAACAGTAATGGTCTTTTGTACCTACAATGTAAAAATCTTATTTTAGAATATATTAAAGTGTGTCATCAACTGTGACCATTATTTTGAAAGGGATATCAGAAACCTGAAAAGATATGGAGAAATTGGGCCAGATAGTGTAGGAGGTGTACACACCCACATGGCACTGCCAACACCTTCTCTGCTTCTCACAATCAGATCTTGATTATTTTCAGCCCCAGGCCCATGTGGCCCTTGATCCTTCCTTGGTATTATGTGTTCATTAACTTATTCACAGAGTTGGCTGGAGCTGAATCTTTGTAATAATTCTGCTATTCAGTACAAACCCTGAACAGATTCACATTTGGCATAATTGCCAGATTTAAAGAAAATTAAAATGTTGTAATATCTATTATTATTATATGATTCTCTAGGTGCGTACACACTAGACGATATTTTGCCTGATTTCGATGCATCGGAGCAACAAATCGTGCCAAATATGTGCAAATCGTGAGTGTCCACTGACCATAATGGTGCCGAAGAGCATACCCATGGGTCGTCCGTCATTCTCAGATCTCACCTACAGCAGGCAAGACCTGCCAATCTCATAAGGTGCGCATCCACTACCCGACTATGGAAAGACAGTACATTTACGACATCGTAATCGTACAGTCGTTCCTGATCCCTTGTAGTGCCTACACTGAACAATATGTCGTTCAGTGTACGCACTCTCCCTCATCCCTGAACATGGTCAATCTGTCGTTATCGGCAGATTGACCGGCATGTTCAGGCGATGATTGATGTCGGAAACGACCAGCAGGAGCGCGCATAGCTGGTCGTTTCCCACATTATAGTGTACGATTTATGAGCGAACAATTACGATGTAGTAATCACTCATTAAATTCACCTAATGGATACGCGGCTATACACTACGCACTGGAAACCGTTAAGGACGCACAATAGATCGCTGGTTAGATTGGATATTTAGCACCATATCGTGTCCTGGAGTGCCGGCTAGCTGCCAGGGAGAGTTCAAGGGAAATCGTTCACGACATCGTCTAGTGTGTATGTGTACCCACCTAAACCCTTTATCAGTGAAGTGTACATTTACCAATCTGGTGCTGCAAAGGTTAACAGGTTAACAGCTTCAATGACAGCCTGAGGCCTGTCAGGGCTTAATCCACCAAGATAAAACTGCTAGGAAACATTCTTTTACTTGCTTATAAAATAGATGCTTTGTGATAGCTAAATAACAGATATGCTGGTCTATGGATCAAATACCTTTCCATATAAAGAGCTTTTAATCACTATGGAGCACTTATTTGTGAATTTCTAGACTCTGCTATTTTTGCGGGAGGGGAAAAAATATAAAAAAAAAATAAAATACTCCATCTTTAATATTAAACTGTATGTTTCAGCATGTCCTACAAATAAGAGTGCCGAGGAATCCAGTAACCTCTGATGCAGCAATGAAATGGACACTGTGGCCTATGAATGCCCTAGTCAAATAATAAAAGGTTCAATCAATACAACTTGACAGAAGATATAAAATGTGATTTGATATTGGCACCTGGTGACTTGGGTTTGCCATTAATTCATAAGACTTGTTCAACATGTAGACCAGTGATGTGCAAACCAATGTGTAGCCATCAAAGGGACTGAACATTATCCTAAATGTTAAGGATGAAAGTAAAACCAAATGCCCCCATATACCACCTTAATTACTGCAAAACTCCATCAAATGACATTCAGGACACCCACTTGCGCCAAAATAGTCCGACATGCAGTGGCATCACTAGGAGGGTGTCACCAAAAGGCTGGCTCCTCTTCAGTGACCAGAAGCAGCCCAACCACAGTGCAGCTTCCCAGTCACTGAGGCGGGAAAACCCAGCAGTGTGGGGAGTGTCTCTGGGGGCAGCTCAGCATCTCTGGGAATGTACCCAGAGTGATGAAAACGTGGGAGTGCCACAAGGCCAAGCCCCCTTCCGACAGTGCACAGGGGTTATTTGGCACACCTGGTGACACCACTGCCAACATGCCGATAAACCCCAATTGCAAAAAAAAGAAATGCCCCCGGAAGCCCTTGGCAAGTCCCCGACAGTGTAGAAATACTTACTCTCGCTGCCGGAGCAGGCAGAAGTGGCAGCAGAATACGCGCCGCACTCAATCTTACAATAGAGTGCTGCTTCGTGCAAAGGTCATGGCAAGCTGCTCCCATTCTGTCTTGTACTCTGCTGTGTTTGGGCGGAATTCAATTGTTTCAACCCTACTTCAAGCCCGACGGAGCTATTCAATTGTTGCTCCTGACGTGCGATATCAGCTTACGACGCCGGCATTTCAGCTCGCTGAAATGCGCGAAAAGTGATCCGTTTGGGCAGCCAAACAGCACTTTTCGTGATCACGCACAGCACTTTGGTCAGGTGTAGCCATTTTACGCGGCTAAACCCGACCTCTTTGAGCGCCACAGACGCAATAAACGCGAAGATCGGCATCAATTGAATAACGCCCCGCAATCTCCCGTCACTTTAGAAGCGAGATCGCGCGTGCTAAAACAATTAAATACCGCACAGAGTCAGAGCAGGCGCAAAGTTGGGGGCTGCATGTGAAGGCTTGCTGAGCCATCTATAGCCTACCCCTAATAGATCCTTGCTATTGTCCAATGGACAAGTAACATTTGGCAATTAATAAACATTAGAAAATATATAGGAAACAACTGAAATTCTAAAGGATGAAAATCACATTTAAAATTTACATAAAAAGTACATTTTAAAGCGCCAGGGCTATATGCTAACTCAAGATACAGAAGGCTCATTTACAAAAAAAAAAAAAAAAAAAAAAAAATTAGATGCAAAATTTGGTTTCATCTGTCTTGCTCAACATTAAGCACAAATGCCTTACAAACATACAAGTCCAAGGGATACATTTACTAAGCTATTTTGCTACTTTTATAGCTCTCCCAGAGTTTTACTAAAGCCATACCGCCAGAAAACTGCCAGCTTAGAAGACACCAGCAAACACACTAATGTCCCGATTTAGTTATTTCTTTATTTTTTTCTAAATGTGAAGAGTACAATAGAAACCACCAAATTTAAGCTGCCAATCCACTAGGCGATTAAACCTAGCGATAGAGCGATAACGACTGTCGTTATCGCTCAGTCGCTTGGAAATAGTCCGCAAATCATGCAGTAAAATGCCCTAAAAGACCAGCGATTCGCAAACCCGCCGGACGTTTGCATCGTCCTGATTTGCCCATCAGTTAGTTAGTCGTTATTGGACATCGTTGTCGTTCAATCGTTCATGTAGCGGTCCACATGTTCAAAGCCGGAATGACCAATAACCGGATGCATCAGATTACAGAAGATTACAATATACCATATGTATAATCGTTGGTTTATGGTCTTTGGTCGTTTTGTGCAATCGTTCAAGCACATGAACGATAACGATCATCAAAAATTGATGAACGATTTGTGAAGATCTTTTAATCTTTCAGGGACAAGTGTGCTAGTGGATGGGCAGCATTATTAAGCAGAGGTTTACCAAACCTCTGGAAAAACACTGCCAAAACAAAAAGGTGGATTAGTAGGACTGGCAAGACATCAATAAAAGCATGCTGTTTGAGCTACCTGGTCAATTCCAAAGGAGAGGAACCACATTTATGAGGGCAATCATAATCAGCATTTGTTCCATGGCACCCCTGGGCCAAACAGGTCTTATTGAGAAATTCAGGGAAAAAAAATAATATATATAAAATTGAGCAAACTGTGCTGATGTGTCATTCTTATATTCAGTTATGTGATGGTGGACAGGCTTGCACTTCTGTTTGTCCACAATTTTATGACTAACTGATGTGCCCGGTTTCACCTTTATCCCATTTTAACTTAACTTATAGGCTTAGTTCATTTTATGCCATAGGGGTAAAGGAGCGTGGCAGTACCCATTTAAATAATAAAAAAAAAAATTCTAAAAAAATCTCTATACTTTTTTTTCTTATTACAAATGAATTGAAAGAGTAATAATATGGTACATAAAGGAGACATCCTCCCAATTGACCACCACGTGCCTCGCAATTAGCTCACGCACCTCCCTAGCCATTAGCCGAGTGGCATACACGAGATAGGAGAGGGACTGGAACAGGCAGGCTCCATTTCCTGTGATGGGGCCAATGGTGTGAGGTACCATCTCCCCATTAACATTCAAAATAACTCAATTGCCATGTTTAAAATCCAAATAAATCGCAAATCAAGTGAAGTACCATTAAGTACCATATTACAATCAAAATTAAGTAAGTTTTCAATATCCAAATACAAATCAAGTGAAGTTTCTGAAAAGAGGAAAAACCCTAGTCAAATGTTAAGTCCTCCTGCAGTGGAGGCTCCAGTGGTGAAATTGCAGCACAGTCCAATAATCATATAGAGGAGCCACACCAACTGCCACCCCAAATGCTGCCAAACATCATTGGCAGTTGGTGTGGCTCCCATATTTGAATAATGACTGCGCTGCAACCACACCTCTGGAGCCGCCACTAATCCCAGCCAATGGGCTTGATTCAATTGAACGTAAATTAAATAGCGCCGGGAGGGAGCTCCCGAAGCTATTCAATTCAGCGCCCTGTTAAGGATTTCTTCTCGCACCCCTCCAGGGGTGTGAGCAGAAATCTGACAAAAATACAGGCACGACTGGATGCGGAAACAGCATCGCGTCGGGCAGTTTAGTCGGAGAATGCCCGTTCTTGTGACTAAACATCCTGTTTAAGGCGCGAGGGGCATTCTCCAACCTAAAAGTACGCTGAATTGAATAGCTCCGGGAGCTCCCTCCCGGCGCTATTTAATTTGCGTTCAATTAAATCGAGCCCAATGAGCTTATAGTCCAGCAGCACTTGGACCATGTTACTTAGACAACCAATCACCTTGGTCAAGAGGAAACATTTTACCCCTTTTCAGCCCGTTAGGAATTTTAAAAAAATCCTGCTTAGTGGGTGCTTAGGTCATGAAAGGAATATACTCTCAAATTTCATGTTTCTAGGGGGGCAATAAAATTAATTCTCTAGAATTTAGTTCCCAGACTAAGTGACCCAAAGTTATTCTATTAATTTCCGCAAAGGGCACCATTTCTCACGGGTATGCACAGCATTACCCTTGTTGAGCGCTGGGCAAGATGCAGTTACGTCACGCCAGGCACTAGCGACCAGCCCCAAAGCCCTACTTAACGCAGATTTTTGCTCGCACCTCAGGAGATTTCACTTAGCTTCTAACAAAATTATCCTGTGTGTAGGGAATATAGACTGCGAGCTCCACTGCAGCAGTTATAGAATCAAACAATTAAATATTCTCAATAAAGCACTGTGTATGGTGGTGCTATATTAATTTAAATATGAAATTATACATTAAAAAAAAAAAAAAAGTAGGGTAACAAATAATGAGATTACATCCTGATGTCAGGTGTACAATCCGAGGAAACACATGCAGACCATATGGATCTCCTAGGCTTTCCTCAATACCCGCCCATTAAGACATTCAGTGAAATCCTATAGCACACACAAACACATGGCTCTGCCAACGGGAAGCCTGGACACTGCTGGCCTAGAAAGTTCCACTGCTGCTATAAACCACTGCAAACGACATAAGAAACCTGCTGTACACAGCCAATTGATTACCTGTTCTAAAAGTAATGCATAGCTGAAACAGGCTTGCTCACGGAGAGGACACTTAAGACATTGCATGGGTTACCAATTGTCATTTACCTGGGAGTGACAGCTCATTGATAAACAGTATGTTATTTGAAGCATATGTATATTTATTTTATACCTGTAGCACAGTATGAGATATATAATACATGCACATTCTTTTAGCATTTGAGGTTTTGTTTTAGGTGTGCATGAAATGTAATTTATACTATAGAGATCTACATTTTTGACATGCTAATTTAGAAGTCACCGACTTCACTGCAGTATATTAATACCCAACAGCCAAGTTAATCTAAAGCTAGATACACACCTGGAAGATTTTACTCACAATCCACAATGTTTGGAGACCTGATCTCACTAAAGGGCGGTATTCAAATGTTTTTGCGGTCCGGATATCCCGTCTAAAGTGACGGGAGTTTGCGGGCCGCTATTCATTTGTTCCTGCTTTCCGCGCTGATCGCACCCAAAGTGGTCAGGTTTAGCCGCGTAAATCGGCTACCTGCAACCAAAGTGCTAGGCGCGATCGCGAAAAGTGCCGTTTGGGCGCCCAAACAGGCCACTTTTCGCCCATTTCAGCTTGCACCCCCAATGGGGCTGCAAGCTGAAATGGAGCGCTGGCAGCTGATGGAACAATTGAATAGCTCCTTCGGGCGCGAAGGGGGCTGCAAACAATTGAATTCCGCCCTAAATGTCTAGTGTACACACTGAAGTATATGTTCCTATCTGAACAATTATACATCCTAAATATAGTCAAAGCTGTCTGGTTTAAATGACCTGTCAAGCTGATCTCGTTCACACTACAAAACGTCCACTAGAATTGCTCATCAGAAATTACAAATATGTCATGCAGTAGGCCAGATCAGATGAATAGATGTAACTGCTTTTTAAATGATAATCAGCCCTGGTTACTGTGTACACATGGTGCGATAATCAGACTGAGCAAACTAAACACTGGCTGCCCGCCTGCCCTGCACAATTATTGCATAGTGTATACCTAGCTTATGTGCTGGAAAAAAGGTTCTATTACATGTCAAGTGTAATACTTTGTTCTTGCCGGCCTAGTTTCACCTTCTTTTACATTAAGAAATTAGCTAGGTACACACTATGCAAAAATGGGGTCGAATAACCTATTTCTGACTGTTCGGCCCTAGAATCTGATAGTGTGCACACAACACCTGGGCCGACTGATGGCATCGGGTTTCGAAATCGAGAATGCTACACCACTATCAGACAGTAAATTATCAGGCTGAAAAATGTATATACAGAATTCCCACTGTAAGCCTCCGATTGTTGCCAAACGTGCCTCTTCCCTGAACAATAATTGTACAGTATGTATGCTTAAAAACAGATGTTCTCAGGATCACTTTTCAGCTAAACAAAAAAAAAGTCTTTTGGCCAGTTCTGTTTGGCAGAGCTGTCAAATGTGCAGCTAGCATTTGTTAAGATGCAAGACGCATGGTCCATATCAGTGGTCGCCAAACTTATTTGAGGTGTGAGCTACTTTAGAAAAATGAAACCTCTAGTACTAAAATTGTAGGGAAAAAAAATCTGGCTAATAACCGAACAACTGAAGGTCATTTAATGAAAATTAAAAAAAAAATGCATTTAATTATTAGTGATATTGTTGTAGTTTGTAAATAAAATGTAAGCATATGCACATTTTACTATTACTGGCTCCTAGGAGGTACGTGCAGTAGAGGAGAAAAAGATACAGGCAGGGCCGCTGTGTGGGAGTCACTCTCCGCCGCAGCGTAGACACCGTGGGTGGAACCACGGGGAAGCACGTCAGGTGATTGTTGTAGAGGCTGCGGAAATCACCTGACGTGCTTCCCTGTGGCTCCACCCATGGCGTCGATGCCACGTTGGAGCACACGTCAGATCACTTCCATCTGGTTGACTTGGCAGTACTGCAGATAGGTGAGCTACCAAAATTAAGACCGCGAGCTACAGGTTGGCGACCACTGGTCCATATCAGCCTAGCCTATAGTGGCGGAGACTCAGCAGGACCCCAATTCAATGGTATAATAATGTGTGGCCTAGAGAATATAATATCAGCCAGAGAGCAGTGAGTATATGACATGCATGTGGTCCCTGTCACTCACCCTATCACCTCGTCGCTGTAGTTCCTGCTCTTCCAGGGGGTCCCGCTGTAGGAGCCCCCGGCCTCGCTGTCCCCTGGACAGGTCTGCAGCAGGCTGTAGTTCAGGCCGAAGGTGCTGGCCTTGTTGTCCCGCTTCCTCTTGTTCCTGTTGGAGTGGTCGGGTCCCTTCCTCCAGACCCCGGGGCTTTGGCTGACCGACTGCTGCTGCTGGTTGTTGCTGGTCTCCAGGGACAGAAAGTCCCCCTGTTCCCCCAGCGGCGGGTGGTTGATGGTGGTAGTGGTGGCGGCCGGGTACATGGTGGCTTCACAGCCGGAGGAGGAGCTGGAGCTGCTGCTGCTGTGTGCGGGGGAGGCCGGGCTGCTGCGGCTGAAGTACAGGTTCCTCAGGCCTTGTGTGGTCTCCCAGATCTGCATCCACAGGCTGTGCGAGGGGCCGAGCTGCTCTGGCTGGAACCAGGCGATCCGAGGATCCATCAAACGGAGCCCGGGCCCCCCGTCCTAACCCCCCGGCCCTCCCTCTCTCCAGGGGTACGTCAGGCGCAAGCGGTCTCCTTATCCCCCGCTGGCGGTGTAACGTCCGAGACTGGCTCACCTACTAACCCGCTATCCCGTCACCTCCCTCCGCATCCCGCCCCAGCTGTGGTCCCTTATTCTGCCCTTCTCACCCCCTGTGTCCCCTCCCCTCGCCGAAAGCTCTAGTGTCAACCCGCAGAACTCAATTAAAAACAAACGTCGGTCCGGCCGGTCCCTGTGCGGCTGCGTACGGTGCGGTCACTCCGGCCCTGGGGGGGAGTTAGGGCTCGACAGTGTGCGGGGTTCCCATGTCCGCCCTAATCTCTCTCCCTGTCACACACCGGCCACGGTAATGGCGGCTCCTCCCTCCTGACCGCACTGCGCATGCCTCGTCCGCCCGGACCGGCCACGCCCACCTCGTGGAGTAAAATGTGGTGGGGGGCGAGGTTGACGTCACGGACGGGCACACCCCCATGGCGGAGGCGCCGGGTGCTAGTGTGTGCCTGTGGGTGGTACTGTGGTAACTATTTATTCAAGTCTACCGAAGAGGATAATTACTTTGTTTCTCTGATGGAGGCGGTTTTAATGAGGTTATTTACCCAGTGGAGTCACATAAATAGGAGATAAAGCAATATACTAATGGTGCATAGTGCATACACAAGGTCAGATTTTTCTTCAGATCTGAACGATAACGATTTAAAAAATCGGTTGATCGTTCATATTTGAAAGAAAAATCTGATATGTGGGCAACAATGAACGATGCGCGTTCCCGATTGTCAGATAACGATATCTGACATCTGATGTGTTTGCAGTCAGTTTTGGACGATTACCATTCATTTTAATACAGTAAAAAAATCGTTTGCAAGTCGTTCATCTGACATCTGACCGTGTGTATGCACCTTTAGCTTTGGAGAGATAAAGTGGTCGGCGATAAAGTACCGAACAATCAGCTCCTGACTGTCACTTTACAGGCTGTGTTTAAAAAATTTCAGCTGACTGGTTGGTACTTTATCCAGTGGCAGATTAACCCTGCGTCAGGCGCACCTCTGGGACTCCCAGGTTCAGGCGCAGTGCGCCTGACAGGCGCCTATTATAAAATTGTCATTAGCACCTAATTAACTCAATTCTAACGTTCTTAAAGTAAGTGACCTTCATTAGGATGTTCAAAGAGAGAATATATAGAAATCTGATTCACAAAACCACATTTATTAACCTTAAAGCAAAAAATACTACATTTTAAGAGGCTCATTGTGCCTAAGAGGCCACCCTGGACAAATCTACATTTTTACCACAAAATACCGACAACCTTAGTAATTTTCATTCATAAAATGAGCAAAATAAACAAAATTGTGAGCAAATAAAAAGAAATACGTACCTTCAAAAGTCGGACGAGTTCGGGCGCAATGAGCCTGAGAGGCCAGGAAGGTCACTACTGCACTCCACGCAGGCGGCGGGAAAACTGACTAGGAGGGTTTCAAACAGCACCTAGAGATAGGAAGGTACTAGGAGGGGCAGGCCCCTGCGCCCCCTTGCAGCGGATAGGGGAGCGAGAACAGCTTTGTGGCGCCTGACGCCAGGCCCGCCGAAAGCCGCAGAGGGCATGGCCTAATCACAGGAAGCGTGGCCACGCCCCTTCAAAGTAAAAAAAAAAGTTTTGCCGCGCGCTGGCGAGGGGGGGTGCAGTGAGCCCCCTCAGCCCGGCGCATAACCACAGGCATGAGAGACTGCTGTGGCTGCTTCATAGCAGCCGCGAGCAGACTCCAGGGCAGCCGAGCACACAACAGCGTGTGCTGGGCTGCTGTGTGATGGTAAGAGGGGGGAGCAGTGCCGGACCCGGGCCCCTGCCGGGCCCCTCCAGCAAGCCTGAGTAATTTGTACCCGCCCCCCCCCCCTCAGCGCCCCTGCCTTACGCAGGGTAAAGGGCATGGAACAGCTTTGTGGCGCCTGTCAGGCCAGCTACGCCTGACGCAGGGTTAGGGTCCACAAGGGCCTGGAGCTGAAATTTACAAAAGGCCTATTGTGTGCCGCTTCAGGGGGCATGACCAGTGCTGTGGGGGTGTGGTCTGCATAGGGGGGCATTATGGGCTGTGGCTAGCGCCTTCCTTTAATCACCTCAATTACACCCCCTACTCTGCTTATATTAACAGTGTAATGTGAAAGTCTACAAATAAAAGTAGATACCACTTGTTAAAGTGACAAAAAATAATAATGGCACTTAATGATCACATGAATCTGAAACTTCCCTACTAAAGAGCATGTGGGTCACTTATGCTGGCCATACACGCTACAATTATCGGGGCGATCCGCCCGATATCCGCGGATCGTCCTGATAATTGTAGCGTGTGTGCGGGCGATCGAGGGTTAAATATCGCTCGGTTGAGCATGCTGGATTGTCCAGCATGCCCGTTCAATGCGATATTTATGAGTACAATGTCGGCCGCATCGGGCAGTGTATGGCCAGCTGCGGTCGACAGACAGACATCTCCTGTGTTCCTTCCCATGGAAGGAACACAGAAGAAAGAACATTTCCCTGTTCCTTCCCATGGAAGGAACAGGGAAATGTCTCCTCCCCCGGGGGCGGAGCGCAGATGTCGGGCTAACAAACTGTGAGTAATCTCACAGTGTATGCTGTGGACATCTGCGGCTGGCAGGCAGCCAGATAAAGTGTATGTCGATCTGACAGGCATTTTATCTGGACGTGTATGCCCAGCTTTAGTGATCACATGAATATGAAACCTCTCTACTAAAGGACCCGTTGGAACTGTGACTGTGCAGACCAATCATGTCTCCGCAGTTTACTATCTCTGGCAGACATCTTAAGCTTATTGACATAAAAGTCTCACATATCACCACAAAATGGGCTGTTTATGATAAATTGGCCCCAAATTGTTAAAGTGAAAATGAAGCCTAGTAGGTTTTACTTGTAATTTTTTTATGTAATACATTTCTGACTGGAACCCTCTGTCTAAAATTGAGATAAAAGGCTCTTTTAAATTCTTCTCTATTCTGATAAATACTGTACGCAATACAGTCTAATCTCCAAAATGTATTCTCTCTTATAAATTATTCATTTTAATGTCTTAATATGGGCACATTTTATATAGGGGAAATAAGGACTCTTTCTCTATATCTTTTACTGTTCACAGTTTGGACAGGATGAAACTAATGGTGCATACACATGGTCAGATCTGTCAGATGACTGATTTAACAATTTTACCAACGATTTGAATGATTTTACCAACGATTTGAATGATTTCAGACAGTATTAAAGAACGAAATCGTCAAAATCTGACTGCAAACACAGGCGATGTCAGAAATCGTTATCTGACATGCGGGAACGTGCATCGTTCATCGTTGCAGGCCCACATGTCAGATTTTCTTTTTAGATATGAACGATTGAACGATTTTTAAAATCGTTATCGTTCATATCTGACAACAAATCTGGCCGTGTGTATGCACCATTACATATACATCAACTGCCATAATGTATGTGCTTTAGGACTAAGCTCAACTGCACACTGCAGTTGCTTGTGACAT
Organism: Taudactylus pleione; assembly: GCA_031769625.1. Classification (NCBI taxonomy): domain Eukaryota; kingdom Metazoa; phylum Chordata; class Amphibia; order Anura; family Myobatrachidae; genus Taudactylus; species Taudactylus pleione. The sequence continues at coordinate 18,630,688 of JAUIMM010000116.1, read as the reverse complement.
CACAATTATTGATAGTAGAAAAAAAGGAAGGAAAAAATGCACAATAAAAAGTAGGGGTGCAGCTTAATAACTACACACAAGTATACACCCAAAACAATACTCAATAGCATACATAGAATGAAAAATGTGCAATGATATGAAAGCGCTCCATACTAAACTTGTACATGAAAAACACCAATGTGTATTCACACAAGAATAAGAACAATATTCCCCAAATAGGTAAGTTCAAATAAGTCCCATACAGCTTCAGGAAGGGAGAATTCCAGTTCCTAAGTTCCACTGGTACAGTTCAGGGACTTATACCTATTAACCCTTATAGCACTGGTTCACACCATAGGCATAGGGAACAAATAAAGAGAATAGAATAGTAGTGCAGATTGTCTTATTAAAAAACAATAAACTTTCATCACAAATTTGCACTTACAATATGCAAAATAATATATTGCATGTAATACAATCCAATGGTAGATACTGCAGCCAACAGCTGTTAATGTGTAGACCTCAATCCCAGATGTTCCCAGGGAGTAGTCGGATCATCACTCCGGATGTTTGGATCCACTTTAATGGTGTACACGTAGTGTTGCTGTGATGCCGCAAAGAATCCAGAAAGTGAGCCCCGCTTAATGCATTTCGGACAGCTATGGTCCTTCATCAAGAGCATGGCAAGCTCACTTTTAGTCCCACTATAAATACCCTCAAACTAAGTACCTCACCTGGTACCACTTTCCACTAAATGGCAGATATCCGGAAACTGGAAGTTAGCTCCCCCGAGTGCTTTCCACAGCACCCGGAAGTCCTGCGTTCCATTTGCAGCCAGTCACGGCCCTCCATAGTTAATGGGATCAAAATACTCGTTATTTGTTCCATGACATAAGACAATGTCTCCACAAAAGCTTATGTCCTTTTTAAGATTTCCACATAGAATTATGCCACATGAAATAACAATTAAAATACAAAAAATAGTAATAAATAAATAAATAAAAACATGCAAATAACAACACTTAGATAATAAGTGCAAATAGATAAAGAATGTGCAAAAATGGAGCAGCAGATAAAAACAATATGTGCAAAATTAATATAGCAGCAAATATGAAAAATAGAGAACAATGAAAATATGAATATAGAGCATAGTATAAAGAATGTGCAAACATAGTATTATAGAGCAGCAGATAAAAACAATATGTGCAAAAACAATTAATATAGCAGCAAATATGAAAAATAGGGAGCCACCTTCTCTAACAATAAATAAGTGGATTAAGTCAAGAAGCATTTAAGTTCGAATTCTCCATTTAGCCCCTTGGGCACAAGGGTCCTTCATTGGTAAATCCACCTAATTTCATTTTGTGCAAGCCTCTTGTCAATATCTCTCATTTTCCATTTTGGAAGAATCTGTCGAATACCTAAACACCTATTTATTTGGCACTCTTTGCCGTTATGAACCTTTTTAAAATGAGCAGAGACTGTATGAGTCTCTAAGCCTTTGCGAATGTTATAGATGTGCTCTGCCATTCCAGTTATTAAGTATCTAGTGGTTTTACCTATATAAAGGAGACCACATGCACATTCCAGGAGATATACAACATTCCTGGAATTGCATGTGATAAATTCCCTTATCGGGTATTTCTTCCCTTTAACCTCAAACTCCATTACCTTTTGTACAGGTGATTTAACAGTTCTACACATGAGACAATCTCCGCACCGATAAAAACCTTTGGACCTCACACTTTGTCTAATTTCAGTATCTAGACTACTCCTCACCAATTGATCTTTAAGGGCAGGTGCCTTTCTATATCTAAATATCGGTTTATCTGGTATTACCATACCTATAGTAGAGTCCTGCTGTAATAATTTCCAATTTCTCTTAAAAACTTGTTCTATTTCTCTAAAAGATTGATTATACTGAGTGATAAATGCCCACTTAAATTGTTCATCTGAATCTCTTTTTACACCAGTATTTAGTAGTTCTGAATGATCAATTTGGATAGCCTTATCTTTAGCTTTTGACAACACCTCATTGGAATATCCCTTAATATGGAGGCGTTCTGCAGTTTCATTAATCTGTTGCTCACAGATCTCTGCCTCCGTGCAGTTTCTTTTGATCCTTAAAAACTGACTAAAGGGCATCCCATCCAGCCAATTTGAGTGATGTTGACTTGTTCTTTCTATGAAGCTGTTGGAGTCAGTAGACTTTCTAAACATTTTGGTGTTGACTACACCATCCTTAACATATATACAAAAATCCAAAAACAACACTTCCTCAGTGCTACAATTAAAAGTCAATAAAACATTATAAATATTCTCATTAAGATGATTACAAAATGGTAAAAGTGAATCCTCACCTCCACGCCATATAAATAAAATATCATCTATAAAGCGCTGCCAGGACACCAGGCCCGCCCCTAGGTCACCACTATGCCAATAGTGGTGATCCTCCCAGTACGCCATAAATAAATTGGCGGAACTAGGTGCGAACCTGGTGCCCATGGCAGTGCCAACCTGCTGCAAATAAAATGACTCTTCAAAATAAAAATAATTGTTTAATAAAATAAACTCAATACTTTCAAGAATAAAATGTTTCAACGGGTCAGTAAAATCACTTAAGTCTAAAAAATAGGACACTGCAGCTAAACCCTTCCCTAATTCAATAATTGTATATAGGGTGCTGACATCAGCTGTGCAAATAACATCACCATCCTCCACTTATAATTCGAAATACTTTTAAGCATATCACCAGTATCCTTCAAATATTCTTTAGTGTTCTGTACAATCGGCTGTAGATAGAAATCTATACTTGCTGAAATATTACTTGTTAGGCTGTTACACCCAGCAATAATTGGTCGACCTGGAGGGTGGAGGGGGTCCTTATGAATTTTCGGCAATACATAAATCGAAGGGATTGAAGGGTTCTGTATATTTATAAAATCAATTTCATTCTTTGTGATCACATTGTTTTCCAATGCTTTTTTAGAAAGTTCCACTAATGCTTTACTAATTCTTAATGTGGGATAATTTTTTAATTTTTTATATGTATTCTCTTGATTAAGTTGTTTATAAATCTCAGTTACATATTCCTCCCTTTTCATCAGGACTACCCCCCCACCCTTATGGCTGGTTTTATCACTAGATCCTTATCTTCTCGTAAGGATTTTACAGCTTCAAATTCTTGCTTACTCAAAGTAAGTTTTGTAGTAAAATTAGATTTCTGTGTAATTCTATCTACCTCTTTACAGACCACTTTATTAAAACAGTCTATGCAGCTACCCTTAGATTGCGAGGGATAAACTGCAGATGGTGGTTTAAAATGGGTTTTATTCAAAGGTCTGTCTACTGCACATTCCTCAATCTCTCTATTAAGAAAGAATCGTTTAACTGTTAATTTCCGTATAAATTTTTGTATATCAACAAAAACCTTAAAAGGATTCGGTTTATTTGATGGTGCAAATTTTAGCCCTTTTAAGAGCAAATTTTTTTCCACATTTTCAAAACCCTATCAGTAAAATTAAAGATGTTTCCTTTAATTTGGTCATTATCTTTTACTGTATCAATATTTTCTATGACCTGGTTCGTGGGATTTATTGCGATGGTATTTAAGCAATATATTCTTTTGCATATTGTAAGTGCAAATTTGTGATTAAAGTTTATTGTTTTTTAATAAGACAATCTGCACTATTATTCTATTCTCTTTATTTGTTCCCTATGCCTAGGGTGTGAACCAGTGCTATAAGGGTTAATAGGTACAAGTCCCTGAACTGTACCAGTGGAACTTACGAACTGGAATTCTCCCTTCCTGAAGCTGTATTGGACTTATTTGAACTTACCTATTTGGTGAATATTGTTCTTATCCTTGTGTGAATACACACTGGTGTTTTTCATGTACAAGTTTAGTAGGGAGCGCTTTCATATCATTGCACATTTCTGATTCTATGTATCACAATTATTGATGACATCACACAACTACTTGTACAGCTGTTGAAATCCTTGCAGCTCTGTTTTCAGAAACTCCAAACTGCGCAGTCACATCTTGTGATATTGCAAGTTTGCTTTATTTAAGAGCCCTATTGTTGTCTTTTGACATAACATGGGAACTATTAAGAGAAAAAAACCTCCAGACAAAACAGGGAGATGGAAAAACCGAGGAAAACAGACTAAAAAAGCAGAGAGACGCAGAGGAAAGGAGGCAGACCAGGCAAAAGCAGCTAAGAGAGAGGTGAGAATAAACAATGCATTTGTAGCAGGTGTACAGAGAGGCTGGGACAGGTTTGCTGGATTTCTAAAAAAGAAAAGAGATCAGTTCATAAGAGCATGCAGCAGATGTCCCAGATTTTGGTGAGTGAGACACAGGAAAAACTTTGATTTTGCTGAAGATCCAGGGGAGGGATGTAGCCATTGCGCAGGCAAGACAAACTTTTCAAAAAAAAAGAGATGACCAAAAAGAAATCAGGCAAAGTAGCTATACAGAGACGCTGGGACAGGTTTGCTGGATTTGTAAAAAAGAAGAAAGATCAATTCATAACAGAAATTAGCAGAGGCCAACCAGGCATCCCACCAGTTCAACAAACTGCAGAAGAGAGCTGCACTATGTCCACCAGCCACCAAAGCACAGACACTGTACCCTTAACAGTGGAACAATTTACTTTTCACTCATTACTTGGAAAGGGAGGTTATGGCAAAGTGATGCTGGCAACAGATGCTATTCGTAGGGAAAGAGTAGCAGTGAAAATCTTCAAGAAGAGAGCATTGATTAAAATCTTAAAGAAGACAGCAATAATAGAACATGAGAACAGTTTGGTTGAGTGTCAGGTACTTGAAATGTCAAATGAGAGCATTTTTATGATCGATGGTTATGCAGCCTTACACACAGAGAGCTATCTATACTGTGTAATGGAACTGGCTGGCAGAGGGGATCTGTTCGATTTTGTGAAAAAGACCTCATCGGATCCAACCACAATAAAATTTGTAGCTGCTGAACTGGTTTGTGGATTGCAGTACATGCATTCAAGAGGAATTATTCACAGAGACCTCAAATTGGAGAACATATTACTAACCACAGAGGGTCATGTTAAAATCACAGACTTTGGTCTGGCCCTATTGAATGCATATGGACAAACCAATGCCAAAGTACTTGGTGGGACCGATGGCTATAATGCTCCAGAAATTACAGTGCTGGTGTGGATTGGTTCACATATGGTGTTATTTTATATCTACTCACCCTACGCAAGTACCCTTTTAATGGAGAGTCAGCTTCAGTGGTAAACACAATGATCCTTACTCAAGAATCAACGTATTCAGGGCTTACTGATCCTGTAAGGAAGGACATTATAGCAAAGCTCCTGTGTAAGGAACAGTCCCACCGGCTTGGAGTAAATGGCAATGTGCGAAAAAACAGCTTCTTCTCTTCAATTAACTGGGCAGCGACAGAGACTGGAAAAACAGCATCCCCAGTTATACTGCACAAGGACTATATGGATCTAGATGAAAAACAGCAAATTCCTTTGTCCCATAGTGAAGTGTTCAAAGAACCAATTACTATCACGAACCAGAGGCTTTTTGATAACATTCAATTTGTGTGCCCTAAATGGGGTGAAACTTATCACAACATGCCAATGGAAGCAGACACTATGCCATTAAATGAAGACCTGAACTAACCAATAGTAGAAAAATCTGCAGTCCTAAAAACATCTTGTTTCTGCTGTGTCTGCTGCCTACCCCGAACTCGGCTACGTCCATGGAGATGCACTTTCTGTTGCCTGTCCCGACCTCGGCTATGTCCCTGGAGATGCACAATCTGTCACCTGCCCTGTCCTTGGCTACGCCCGTGGAGAAGCATTGTCTGCCGGCTGCCCCAACCTCGGCTACGTCCCTGGAAATGCACTGTCTGCCGCCTGCTCTGACCTCGACTATGTCCCAGGAGATGCACTGCCTGCCAGCCTGCCCCAACCTCGGCTACATCCCTGGAGATGCTGTCTGTCGCCTGCTCCGACCTTGCCTACGTCACAGGCGATGCACTGTCTGCCGGCTGCCCTGACCTCGGCTACGTCCCTGGAGATGCACTGTCTGCCGCCTGCCCCGACCTTGGCTATGACCTTGGAGATGCACTGTATTCAGACTGCCCTGACCTCGGCTATGTCCCTGGAGATGCACTGTCTGCCGCCTGCTCGACCATGGCTATGTCTCTGGAGATGCACTGTCTGCTGCCTGTTCGACCTCGGCTACATCCCAGGAGATGCACTGTCTGCCACCTGCCCCAACATCTGCTGTGTTCCTGGAGATGCACTGTCCGTCACCTGCCCTGACCTCAGCTACATCTCAGGGGCTGCATTGTCTGCCGCCTGCCCCAACCTCGGCTACATCCCTGGAAATGCACTGTCTGTTGCCTGCCCCGACCTCGGCTACGTCCTAGACGATGAACTGTCTGCCGTCTGCCCTAAACTCGGCTACATCCATGGAGATGCACTGTCTGCCACCTGCTTGACCTCAGCTACATACCTGGAGATGCACTGTCTGCTGCCTGTTCGACCTCAGCTACATCCCAGGAGATGCACTGTCTGCCACCTGCTCAACCTCAGCTATGTCCCTGGAGATGCACTGTCTGCTGCCTGCCCTAACCTTGGCTATGTCCCTGGAGATGCACTGTCTGCCACCTGCTCGACCTCAGCTACATCCCTGGAGATGCACTGTCTGCTGCCTGTTTGACCTCAGCTACATCCCAGGAGATGCACAGTCTGCCGCCTGCTTGACCTCAGGTACATCCCACGAGATGCAGTTTCTGCCACCTGCTCAACCTCTGCTACATCCCTGGAGATGCACTGTCTGCCACCTGCCCTGACCTTGGCTATGTCCCTGTCTGTTGTCTGCTCGATTTTGGCTACATCCAAGGAGATGCACTGTCTACCGCCTGCCCCGACCTCTGCTATGTCCCTGGAGATGCACTGTCCTCCACCTGCCCTGACCTCAGCTATTTCCCTGGCGATGCACTGTCTGTCGTCTGCCCAGACCTCGGCTACGTCCCAGGATATGCACTGTCTGCTGCCTGCCCTGAGCTTGGCTATGTCCCTGGAGATGCACTGTCTGCCACCTGCCCCCACTTCAGCTACATTCCTGGAGATGCACTGTCTGCTGTCTGCTCCAACCTCGGCTATGTCCCTGGAGATGCATTGTCTGCCACCTGCCCCAACCTCGGCTACGTCCCAGGAGATGCACTGTCTGCCGCCTGTTTTGACCTCGGCTACATTCCAGGAGAAGCACTGTGTGCCGCCTGCGTCGACGTCAGAGCTACATCCCAGGAAATGAACTATTGATTTTTCTATATTGCTCAATTAATAAAATAAAATACATTTTCAACCTTTCTTTATTCATTAGAGCATAGACAAACATATTATCACAATTCAAACTGATGTCATATACAACATATACCAATCAGTCATTTAATGACACAGTTCATATATATATATATATATATATATATATATATATAAAAAAAAATTCTCTCCCCGGATGCGGTCGGCTGGACTGCCCCCTCTCATCCCTCACAAAAAAATAGGGTCAAATTTCTCTCCAATATCATTCTGGAGGGTCAAAAACAATCAGAGGGTCATTAAGCAATTTACGAGTCTCATACAATGAAGTATACCGAAAACAATTGAAAATTTGACGTTTTAGAGTCATGGATAGCGAATTTATAAACCCTTCCCATATCTGGAAAAAGGAGGTTGCTTTAGCTTCTCTTTGTGAAGTGGATTGTAACCAATCCATTTGAAAGACATAAAATAATTTGTTTCTAAATAGTGACAGTGATGGAGGCAATGGATTAATCCACATTTGGAGTATACTCTTACGGGCCATTGCAGATATGATCATCAACAATTTCTTACTTTCAGGCGGTCTGAACATCAGGAGGTAAAATGCCCAATATCGCCCATTCCGCCGATAGGGTAAATAATTAACCAGACAAGACAAAGCATATCTGTTAACTGATGACCAAAACTGTCTTATAACAGTACATTCCCACGTACAATGAACAAAGGTTGCCCCATCAGCACCACATTTGGGGCAAGTACTAGTGGTTGAAAGTCCCATCACAAATCTGCGGTGGGGGGGGAATATAACCATTGTGATAAATATTATAAAACATTTCCCTATACATACTTGCTGAAAGTACAGATTGGGAATAAGAAAATGATTTCAATATTTTATCCATAGATAAGTGAGGGAATACCGTTGTCCAGGAAGAAAGTCCTGTAGTTACTTTTTCATGATCCATTGGGGAATGAAGAATCCTATAATGTAAAGATATCGTCCCCCCTCCCCCCATAGGATGGTCCAATAAAAGATATAGTGAGTTAGACCAGTCCGAAGGTGAGAATACCCTAATTACAGAATTTATATAATGTTGAGCTTGATAGATTGTCAAGAGGTGAGATTGAGGTAGGTTATATTTAGTGGAAATGTCATTCACCCGCAAGGGTTCGAAGGTTTCAATGTCAACCAACACACGGATCCACAGAATCCCCTCTCTTTCCTAAGAATCAAAAGGCATCAAGGCAGCACCATTTTGAAATTCGGGATTGAGAACTAATGGAAGAAATAAAGAAAGATGGCTATTGAGATTTCTTTGTTTTTGCGTAAAATGCCATACCCACCAAGCCGAAACTAAAAGAGGGTTTCGAGCAAACTTTTCTGGCAATCCTTCTTTGTGAGAATGCAAAAACGCTAATAGATTTCAACGAGGAAGAAAAGATTGATTTAAAACCGAATCAGTATAAAGATCTGTTCCTGTATCCAATCTCTGATGTATCTCCAAATCCCAGCATGGCTATAAAGTTTAAGGTTAGGCAAATTCACTCCTCCATGATCTCGGGTCTGTTGAAGTTTCAATAATCCAATACGAAAAAAAATAACATTTAAAAAATAAATAAAGGTGTCTTGCTTAACAGGAACACTGTGTAAGGAATAAGGGCAAGGCACAGTAGGGCTAAAAAAGGCTTTATACCTAAAAGGTCAATGAGTTTAGAAATGGTGTACATTATATAATCTATTGGAAAACATAGACGGCCCGATTGAGAGGGGCACGTAATGTTGATGCCACGCACGAGCAGCATATGTTTTAAGTTTGTGCATATAAATAAATTGGGGTCCCCCACCCGAGGATTAACACAGCCAGACCTGGCAACAGTAAGCTACATGTACAGGTGCCTTTTTACTTTAACTGGTATGCGCACCCTGACCACAAATCTATAAAATACCATGCAAGACATCTGGTCAAACAGGTCATGAAAATATGAATGGGTATGTATTCATTTACAGTATATGCACTATGCAGTAAAATCATCAATACTTCGTGCACATGAAATATCTGGGGCTGGATATCTGAGACAGAAGAACCTGACTCCCCACTCAGTGATCCAGAGGCACAGGGGAGACTGGATTCCTGGCTGTGGACTAATTAAGGTCCACATGGGCCTGGAGATGAAATTTACAAAGGGCCTATTGTATGCCACCTCAGGGGGTGTGACAAGTGATGCGGAGGGGCATGACTAGTGTGGCCTGCACAGGGAGTGTGGTATGCATCACGTGCTGTGGTTAGCGCATTCCTTTAATCACCTCAATTGCACCCCCCACTCTTCTTGTATAAACAGTGTGATGTGAAAGTCTACAAACAATAAAAGAAAAATGGCACTTAGTGATCACATGAATTTGACCCTCTCTACAAAAGAGCATGTGGGTCAATTAGTGTTGTCATAAATGTGACATCTCTCTATATAAAAAGGACCTAATCTTATTACTAGTTATACCAAGAAGATATATTCGATCTATACCCCATAGTGAGAATGGAAAAAAGCCACTAAGCAAAGCTTATACCTGTATACATATACAGTATATGCACACACACATACATTATGTATGTAAAAGCAGAGAGAGGTGGCACATCAGGGACTGGCACAATGTAGAAAAAATATGTGGTGACAAGTTCTACATTGTGCCAGTCCCTCTAAGTATTTACGGTTGGTTTTGAAAGGCACCAGGGCATCATATACTGAATTGACCGAATTACATAAATGTTCGGCGGCAGCAGTATGCGGTGACAGTCTCCTGTGGGCCTATTTTCAATGGGGGCCTGGAGCTTCAGCTCCACCCGCCCCATAGTTAATCTGGCTCTGACTTTATCTCCATCCACTTTATCTCGCTCCAAGGCTTAGTTTTACAGATTGTTACTGCCATATCTATGTAGCCATGTCTCAGTAGGCTGCTAAGCAAATGCTGATTTTGAGTGCTTTCCAACCAAGGGTTAAATACCTCCCAACCAAGCTCTATCCTCATGTGCTTCTCTTTACATTTTCTTCTACTCCTAATGCTGGGTACACACGTAAAGATTTTCTGTCCAACCATCCAACTAGTTGATTGGTTGGAATGAAAATCTGGTAAGGTATGAAAGCAAATGACAATCAGCAATTTGCTTTCAAACGCCGGAAAATGGACAAAAACTGTTGTTTGAACAAATTGTTTAAATCAAACATTTAACAAACTTGTCTGACGACCATTTTCATCTGTTTTCTGGCATTTAGGAGCAAATTGCTGATCATCAGTTACTCCCATACGTTACCAGATTTTCATTCCAACCAATCAACTAACTGGATGGTTGGACAGAAAATCTTTATGTGTGTACTCAGCCTTACTCCCCATAAGGGCACCTAACACGTGACTGCCAACTCCCTGCTGCTTATTGTGAGTGCTTTAATCGCTATTGCAGCTATGTATATAAGTCGTGTCCTTGTCCTGCACTGTAATGTACTGTAAGTTACTTGTTTCTTGTTCACTTACTAGTTTTATGTACTATGTAAGGCGCTGCAGAACACTTGTGGTCCCATATAAATAAAGGATAATAATAATAATGATAAAAATAACCGTTGGTGAATCTACAATGGGTGCAGGGTGTGCGGTGCCCACACCCTGCACCCATAGTTATACTTACCTCTCCGGGAGCAATGTATCCAGCAGCCTGACCAAAGGAGCGACCTGCTCCCAGCCTGCAACGTCAGTCGCAGTGCTGGGTTCGCAAATGCAGCAAGAAGGTGTCTGACACCTAAATCTGCATTTGCAATAGGGATGGATGGATTTGCACAGCCCCTTGTGTGTGGCTCTGCAAATCCGGCCATCTCTGAATCAGGCCCTAGGTGTGACTTAGGGCTCTCTTTATCAATTTCTTTTTTTACTAAAATAATGTGAAAACGGGATGTTTTCACACTCTTTTCACATTATTATACTTTCACTGAAATGTATTAAAGGGCTTTTGGAGCAGTTTTCGCGAAAAACGATCCCAAGCCCTTTAATTCACATTTCTTTAGCAAGCAGATGGAACTTCCGTTACTTGTAATGGGAAATGCGATCTGCTTAAAATGTACTAAGGGGGAATTCTGAAAAAATACCGGGTGGGAGCCCTGCTATAATAATGCCACCTGGAGATGGCATTAAGCAGGGTTGCCCCCCATTCCCTGACTCTTGCTCCGCTCTAACAGGCAGAGCCGGGAGCTGGCTCCCTGTGATTAGCTCAGTGGCGTAACTACAGACCCCGCGGTGGCTTGGGGGCGAGGGGGCCTGTGGGGCGAGGTGGCCGCAGATTCCATGCGGACTAGCCGTTCGCATGGAATCTGCAGAAAACGGCCCTCCAAAAATGGCCGCCGCCTAGGAGGAGACAGATGCTAAGGGTCCTACTGGACCTCTAGCATCTGTTAGTCACGCAGACAGGGCGGTAGTGCGGACCGCACATGAGTGCCGTCCGCACTACACTAGTATAACAATCACACAGCCGCCGGCGCCGGCAGCTGTATGTTTGTTTTAGCAGCCGATGAGTCAGACAAACTCATCGGCTGCTTGTCTTGCGCCCACTGCCGGAGCCGGGCTCTTCCGGCTCCCGCAGTGGGTGATGATGGGAGAGATGTCATGACGTCTCTTCCACCATGCAGAGCGGGCCTGCCCGGGAGGACGCCGGACGGAGGAGCCGATGCCGGAGCGTTGTTCAAGGTAAGTGGATTTTGTCTGTCTGGCGGGGGGGGGGTTGTTTACTACTACTGGGGGCATTGCTGGGGGGTGTTGTTTACTACTACTACTACTGGGAGCATTGCTGGGGGGGTTGTTTACTACTACTACTGGGGGCATTGATGGGAGGGGGGACTACTACTGGGGGCATTGCTGGGGGGGGTTGTTTACTACTACTACTACTGGGAGCATTGCTGGGGGGGTTGTTTACTACTACTACTGGGGGCATTGATGGGAGGGGGGACTACTACTGGGGGCATTGCTGCGGGGGGTTGTTTACTACTACTACTGGGAGCATTGCTGGGAGGGGGGACTACTACTAGGGCATTGCTGGGGGGTTGTTTACTACTACTGGGGGCATTGCTGGGAGGGAGGACTACTACTGGGGGCATTGCTGGGGGGGACTACTACTGGGGGCATTGCAGGGGTGGAACTACTACTGGGGATATTGCTGGTGGGGGGACTACTACTGAGGGCATTGCTGGTGGGGGCTACTATTGGAGGCACTGGTGGGACCACTACTGGGGGCACTGCACTGGTGGGACCACTACTGGGGGCACTGCACTGGTGGGACCACTACTACTGGGGGCATTGCTGGGGGAGGACTACTACTACTGGGGGCACTGCTGGGGGGTTAGTACTGAGGTCACTATTTAAGGGGGTCTACTACTGAGGGCATTATATAAGGGGCACTGCATAGGGGGATGACTACCTGGGGCACTGCATAGGAGGACCACTTCTGGGGACACTGTATAAGGGCACTACTGTATACTGTAAACTGTCTAGGGGGGGGTGGGAGCAAATTTTTTACTTTTACACTGGGGGCCTAATTGCATATAAATGGCCCTGTAATTATTTTACCAAAATGCCGAGGGGGGGTTATATGGGGGGGTAACAGAAAAGATATTGGCAGGGGGAGCAAAATTTATAGTTACGCCACTGGATTAGCTGGTCACTGATAAAAAAATAGTTTAAAAAAAAAATCAAACACCTGCTGACCAGAGGCGAGAGCTCACCGGATCACCGAGGTAAGTGTCAGCTCAGTGGAGGAGAGGGGCAAGGACGCCATCTATGTTTTAGCGAGCTACGGCAAAGTACTCTCACAAGTGTATGAAGACGTCCCCTTGCGACTCGTAACACACGTCATCTCTGGGAAATGTAGGATTAATTGGGAACATCGAGAGTCATGGGAGCTGCTCGCAGCCCTTGAGGTTGCCTTTCCCACCACATAAGCACAGCGATCAGTGCGGGCTGAAATACATGCAGATGACGTATACAATGACGCTACTTTGCTAATTATGCCCACCCTTTAAACAGCATTTTGGCGGCCTGACACGCCTGCCGTTTACAAGCACCTTCCCCAGTTACCACCCACAAACAGCACTCAAAGTAGCGACCTGAGTGGCTTACGAGCTACCTTTCAAAACCGGATAATTGGCGAAGACAGAATCTGTTTGCAATTGGAATCTGCGCAATGCTGTCTTGTAAAGGGCCAAGACTCCATCTTAGAAATAAAATCTCACAGCACTATTTTGTAAACAAAAGGTACATAGTCAGCCTTCCTCAAACACAGGCAGACTAAACAGGGAGGCTCCGACAGCACAGCTGGAAGCCTCCTTCCTGTATGAGAATTAAATTCACTGTATAAACACATTTTGCAATTTGCAGTTTAAGATTACTTGGTTTAAACGCAATGTCAGTATATAAAGAAATGTTTTCTGTAACTATGGCTTAGTAAATGACAATTGAACTGTGTGTGGAACCGTACTGATCGACTCTGTTTCCACAGCATTCCGGTGACATCAATATGAAAATCAGAACATGCGGCTATGAAATATGAATGTTAGAGAGAATATCTATTTGAAATGTTGTTTTCCATAGCAGCTTAGATTTGCAGGTGGGGGATACAAAAGGAGGTTGGAGACCTTTTGTATCCATTTGGAATTGTCCAATAAATGCCCTGTAACAGAATTCTCCAAAGGACTGGTTATTCCAGTCTAATCAATAGAGCTAGCTAGCTGAGAGTAGAAACAGTAGTCTCAGGTAACCCAACATGATACTCCCTTTCTGATGACCTCACAGGTAAAAGGGGGCGGGAACATAGCATGCACATAGCTGAGAAAACACAGCTTAGCAGAGACTGGCAGATTTTTGGAGGAGAGAGAGGTTTCCTCTCTCACAAGACAACGGAATATGGATCTCAGTTCCCCTGGGTTATAGCTGAGTATAAAATGTGCAATATTTAGCCTATTTGGGTGTCTGTATCTATGTTTGGTGTTAATCTGTTATTAGCTTAGCATGGTGTGTGGTTTGTAGTTTTCTAAGGATAATCATGGGTCTGTGTTGGCATGCAGTGGATGATGTGTTGTCTGGTCTGTGCTTTTCATCTGCACTGTAGGGTACAGTGGTCTGTTGTCAGCATGCAGGAAAGGGATTGATTGTGGAGTTGTCGTGATATTTGTGGATGATTGATGCTGGTTGATTGAGACCCTCTGGTGTGTTCTGTGTTGCAGCCTTGCCATGTGTTCTGTGTTGGGGCCTTGCCATGTGTTCTGTGTTGGGGCCTTGCCATGTGTTCTGTATTTGCCTTCCCATTTGTGAATGATTGATGCTGGTTGATTGAGATGCCATGTGCTTGAACGGTATCTCTGCTTGGGAGAGATGAGCTTTGTGTGTGTTCTGTATACTCATGAATGTGATCATAGGGTGGTGTCAGTGTTGTATCGTGGAGGTTGAATTGATGGCAGCTTTGAATGGTCGTGGGTGGTTGCCGTGTGGTGTTGTGTGAGTCAGATGGGTATGTTGTCTGCGGTTTGTTGGAGATGGCTTGCCTCCATGTGGGGTGAACAAGGGAAATTGTGATTCTGCCCAGTTGTGGTGTTGTGTGGGTCAGATAGGTATATTGTCTTTGTTGTGGTTGTGGTCATTGATGGATGATTTGCGGAGTTGCCGCTTGGTGCAGGATGGAGTTTGCCTAGGGATCATGAGGCTTGCAAACAAAGGAAAAACATGTGCTTCGGCCCAGCCCCCCCTCACACACAAACAAACACACACACACTCCATCACCAGCCATCTTGAACATGTGCTCTCAGCAGACATTGATATATCTCTCATTGTATTTTAATGTGTCTCTATTTCTCTCTCTCTCTCTCTCTCTCTCTCTCTCTCTCTCTGTCTCTCTGTCTCATATTGCTTTAATGTGTCTCTCTTTCTCTCTCTCTCTCTCTCTCTCTCTCTCTGTCTCTCTGTCTCACATTGCTCATTGTATTTTGATCTTTAATAACCGTTTCATGTATTTTAACTGTACCTTATGACCTAATGTTTGTACAATTTATTTGCGCTCATTATTAGATCATAGCGTTGTAACATCTGTACTTTTACCTGAATAATAATCTTTAGCGCTTCGTACCCATCCCCTGGAACATAGGACCTCATTCAGAGCCGCTCGTAAGCGGCTGCTCGTTCGCTCCGAGCCATGTTCACACATCTGCGCATGCGTACGGGTTTTAGTACGCATGCCCGAACCAGTCAGTGCGGTCGGAAATCGTGTGCTCGCAAAATAGCGAATACCTGCTAATTTCAGTGACAGAGTGAGGCGTTTGTGGGTGGTAACAGGGGAAGGTGCTAGAAAACGGGGAGTGGAGATCAGAACGCAGGCGTGCCAAACGGTCAAAACGGGCGTTTAATGGGAGTGCATAATTAACAAAGCAGCGTCATCGACCACGTCAGTTGGGTGTCTTTTAGCCAGAACTGCTCGCATGATTGCGGTAGGAAAATGCAACCACAAGAATAGCGAGCAGTTCATACGCCTTTCGATGTACTCGATTAATCTAATAAATAGCGGAGATGACGTATGATGCGAGCGGCCAGGGGGCGTTTTTTTCAAAATAACGACCGCATGTTTTTTACGCTCGTTCAGATATAGAGGCGTCAACAGACCGCAAAGAGCGAACGGTCAATTTAAATAGCCAGCCCCTTTTTCTGAACGAGCGAGCGCAAATAGCGTCCGGCTCTGAATCAGGCTCATACTGTATATGAAGTGCTAATGTTTTGTCACTGAGCCATGTTGCTTAACCCTTCCTTTGTCTCTCATGGTAAGTGGGACGTCTAATATTGTGTAATGCTCACTGATTTGTATTTTGATGAGAGCCAGTCTTGAGCGAGAGGGGGAGTTGAATGAGGAGTGCTCTGTACTGCCTCATATTCATAGAGCAACAGAGCCGATGGTCTCTAGGACCCACCGTGGCTCAGCAGGAGATCTGACCTCGGACATACGCTACTGCGCATGTGCGCTCCGTTGGTGCTGCTTCTCTTTCTCAGTATTCCAGGAGACTGGACATGTCCTCCGAGACTCCCATCCATACAGAGCCCTACAGAGTACTGCAAGTACCCTATACCACCACCGCTATTACTAAGGGGCATAGAGCCATTAAGCACCAGGACATACACCATCTTGTTGCTTTGCGCACTACAGTGCCCAGCAATACCCTTACGCTTCAGGCTGCTCCAGTATTTTTATTGTACCTGTTCATTTCTCTGTCTCTATGCCACCTTGTCATTCTACCTGGTTAAAGAAACCTGAAACATGGTTAATCTGTACCACTTGTGGACTAACCGCCACCTGCATTTCTGCTGCACAACACACTTAACATTCTGTACACCCAGAGCTCAGTGTACTCCCAGTGTACTGTCTGTGGTTAATGGTTATATACATATATTTACATCATGCCTTCTATCAAGTTATGGAACCCAGTGTCTTTCCCCCAGTCACTGCCAAAAGGTCATGTGCCCGGACGCACTCATCCTGGTGGTAGTAAGGACATACATGACAGATGGAGATGGTGGTAGTAATAAGGACATACATGACAGCTGGGGTTGGTGGTAATAGTAAGGACATATGACAGCTGGAGATGGTGGTAGTAGTAAGGACATACACGACAGCTGGGGTTGGTGGTAGTAGTAAGGACATATATGACAGCTGGGGATGGTGGTAATAGTAAGGACATAATTGACAGCTGAGGATGGTGGTAGTAGTAGGGAGATGCATAACAACCGGGGATGGTAGTAGTAATGACATACATGACAGCTGGGGATGGTGGTAGTAGTAAGGACATACACGACAGCTGGGGTTGGTGGTAGTAGTAAGGACATATATGACAGCTGGGGATGGTGGTAGTAGTAGGGAGATGCATGACAACTGGGGATGGTGGTAGTAGTAAGAACATTCACGACAGCTGGGGAGGGTGGTAGTAGTAGGGAGATAGATGACAGCTGGGGTTGGTGGTAGTAGAAAGGACATATATGACAGCTGGGGATGGTGGTAACAGTAAGGACATAATTGACAACTGAGGATGGATGTAGTAGTAGGGAGATGCATGACAACTGGGGATGGTGGTAGTAGTAAGGACATATATGACAGCTGGGGTTGTGGTAGTGGTAAGGAGATAGATGACTGCTGGGGATGGTGGTAGTAGTAAGGACATACATGACAGCTGGGAATGGTGATAGTAGTAAGGAGATACATGACAGCTGGGATTGGTGGTAGTAGTAAGGACATATATGACACCTGGGGTTGTGGTAGTGGTAAGGACATACATGACAGCTGGGGTTGGTGGTAGTAGTAAGGACATATATGACTGCTGGGGTTGTGGTAGTGGTAAGGACATACATAACAGCTGGGGTTGGTGGTAGTAGTAGGGACACAGATGATGCTGGTGGTTGTAGTAGGCACATAGATGACAACTTGGTGGTAGTAGTGACACATGGCACCTGGGGGAATTAGTGAGGGTGATGCTAGCAGTAGTAGAGACTAGGTAGTGGTATTAGTAGGGACACCGAGATCAACTGGAGTAGCACGGTTATAAGAGACACATGATGATAGGGGAGTATATTGGGAGAAGGATAGTACCTGAAGCTGTCCTGGAAGCAGAGATATGCTGTGCTCCATTAGACTGAAGCCCTGTGCAATCGGCTCGGGCTCTGGGCTGTAGTGCATTTTCTCACCAGGAGTGAGCTCAGCTCAGGGCGGTCCACAAGCTTACCGAGCTAACCTCCAAGGTTGTGTCACACACATAAACACGACATTCCACGATTTATTGGTGCTACAGAGCTCCACCTGTAGACTACGGGAGCCCTACAGCCTACCTCCATAATGCACTGTATGGGCTACACAGAAGCAGCAGCCTCGCACCATGATTTATCAAAGCTTGGAGAGAGATAAAGTACTAAGCAATCAGATCCTGTCATTTTAAAAGCTGTGTTTGGCTGATTGGTTGGTACTTTAGATCTCTCTCCACTTTATCTCTTTCCATGATTTGTTAAATCTCCCCCTTAGGTCTCAATATCTGTCTTTGGCTAAATTGTCTCTATAGATATGGACATGAACCACTTATACTATGCCAGGAGGTGGGCCGCAAGCTGTAGCAGAGAGGAGGCAGGTGGGAACAGATGGTGCTCGCGGGATTGGGAGCATGACCTCACAGATTGTCAGTGTGGATTTCCAGACTCTGCACATCTGGGACTACTGACACTCTGGACAGAGGACCTGATTTCTGGACTGATCCAGGCATTGTGGAAATAAATCAACAACCCCAGACCCTTGTGCTTTCTCTTCATTTGAAACATTGCTAGAACGCTCACTTTTATCAGTCAGGTCGTTACAAAAACCCTTATTTGTTCTCTCATTATCTCCTTCCGTGACCACTGCAACCCATTGTTGGGGGAGAGAAGTGCCTATGGGGGAAATGCGATAAAAGAGTCCAATGAAATAGTATGCACACTGAAGGGGCATTGCCTGATGCCAGAGGGGTATCTCCAGCCACTGCCTGGCCGTATCGCAAAACGCCATTAACGTGCTAAATATTTTTTTAGCATGATGAATAGGATCCATAATGTAAAAAAAAAAAATGTACCATTAGGTTGATCAACAAAAACTATTACAATCAAAAGACTGTGCTTACCTGGTATCCTCATGTTCAGTTATGTGACATCAGAAACATTTGTGCTTCCATTCATCTATGTCAATTCTAATTGGCCACCACCAGGACTCCATTGACTTCAACTGAAAAGGAGAAAGGTAAGGGGTGAAGAGGGGAGAAGTAGAAGAGTATGGGGGAGGCAGGGGAAATAGAGAGATTGGCACAGATAGAGGAAGGAGAGAAACTGGTTCAGACAGGGGAAGGAGAGAAACTGGCACACATGGGAAGGAAAGAGACTGGTAGAAATAGTGGAAATAGCCTGGCTGCGAAGCCTTATGATTTGCTTCTACGGGGAAATACACGGAAAGAGGTATAGCTGCAATAATCCGAGTGGTGCTAGCCATGGAATACCCTGAGGTGTGTAACACAGTGGGCACAAAAGCCGAAGGTACACACCTGAGTACACAATGTGTGGTATTTTGATAGCATGCTACAAGGTAAATGGATACAGTGGCCCTGTTTGTACAGTGCATAGCGTGCAATAAGGTACACGTCACAGAGGTGTTGGTATTGGTAGAGCAGTGCGTAGCATGCAACATGGTACACGGGTGTGTCTGCACTGTTTGTACAGCATGTAGTGTGCAATGATGCATGCTGAAGTGTTGGCACTGTTTGTACAACACGTAGTGTGATATAGGGTATACGAAGGTGTTGGCACTGTTTGGACAGCGCGTCTCGTGTAACGAGATTCACTTATATGCTGGCACTGTGGTAACAGCACTTAGCATGCAATGAGAGGTACAGATGTGCTGTCACTGTGGGAACAGCACATAGCATGGAATGAGATACACTGAGGATATTGCAATGAACCTGGAGCTCAAAACAGACAGCAAGTGTATAAGAGTACACACACAGATGATAAATGCAAACAGATGGAATTGGCACAACCAAATTCCCTGGCACAGGATCTAAGACCCCCCATCAGACTTCACCAGGAAATCCATCAAGAAGATATTGCCCAGTGCAGTTTGTTCCCACTGTGAAAGTAACAGAGTACTTACCTGGTATGAGGACTCTGGATACACTGGTATGGATGTGCTGCTGTTGAGGAAACTGAACACCAGAGTTTAAACAACACGGGAAGAAAACTATACTGGAGAGTCATAGGTGCTGGCGATTAGTGGGTACACCTAAGAGGTGTTATGTCATCTCTAGCCTAAGGCTTAACCCAGCTGGGTTCTGGATTCTAATAGAGAAGTTCAGCAATTCATAACCTCCAGAGTGCTAGAGGCAGTCCAGTGTGGTCTAAGATTACTGGTACTGACACTGGCATAGGCAGTGGAAGGGCAGAAAGGCTGGTTCAGACAGTAATGACTGGAATGGACAGAAAGTTTAGCACAGACAGAAGACGGCCAGAGAAGCTGGCACAGACAGGTAGGCCAGAGGCAGCTAAGAGAAAACTGACACAGACGGGAAGGGCAGAGAAGCTGGTGCAGACAGTGAGTGACCAAAGAAACTGCAGGCGGAGCAAGGGCAGAGAGACTGGTGCAGGTAGCTCAAGGGCAGAGTATTGCACAGATAGAGGAAGGAGAAAGATTTGTGCAGATGGAATGGGTAGAGATGCTGGCACAGACAGGGCAGAAAGACTAGCATGGACAGGATAAGAGTAGAGAAGCCAGTGCAGCTATGGAAGAGCAGAGAAGTTGTCCCAGACAGGGGACAACTTCTCAGATAGGGGAAGGGCAGAGAATCTGGTTAGACTGGAAGAGTAAAGAGGCTGTGCAGGCAGGTCATGAGCAGAGAAGCTGATTTAGACAGGGCAAGAACAGAGAGGATGGCATAAATAGGGCAAGAAGATAGACTGGTACAGAAAGGATGGACAAAGGCTTTCAGAAATAGTCTAAATTACTAGTTTTGTGCCGGTGCACGAACACCAATCCTGGTCTAGACTATATGTGAAAGGGCCCGACCTGGGTTCATGACTTTGCTCCTAACCATGGTCGAGCTGAGAGACCCGGGAATTTGCTGGATTGATAGATCCGGCAATTTCCCGGGTTGCATGTATGAAAGGAGCTTTACTTTGTTTTCCCACCAGTCCTTGCTTCATGTGTAAGGAGGAGAAGGAACATTTATTCCCAGACGCTCCAGCCAGTGGAGCAGCTAGGGAAATGGCACCAGCACAAAACTCAGCAAAGCCACACTCTTGCCTAGTTTTTATTGTGAACTTTAAAAAGAAAAGAAAGGAAGCACAGCAACTGCTGCTGCAGCTCCATCAGCCTGTGCCTTGGTCGCCATTGAAAAGTGGTCCGATTTCACCCTAGACTTGCGCGTTTTTACTCCTGGCCCTATGGGGCTGTAGCGGAAGTGGGCGAGTCCGGAGGTACTGTAGATGAGGCATATAGCGCACTTCTTTGCGGGTCTGAGGAATTCGCACCTAATTGGATTGACCCCCTAATCACCACCTGGTGACCTCCTCTGAAATGCCTCTGCAGGTAAATGCCTTTGTCTATGTATGATACCTTTGATGTTTTTTTCTGCACCTGTTCAAAGCTGACACATTTATGGCCCTGTATCGACTATGCCTATTGATACCTTATCATACTGTATTATTGTCCCTGTCCCATATTCACTTTAAGCCGTGGAAGTATGTTTTATTGGTTGTTGTGTTTTACACTGTAAATGTTGTCAAAGCTGGATAATTGGCTGAGACAAGATCAGTTTAAAATTGGATCGCAGCGACGCCATCTTGCGACTGGCCGCAAGACACCATCTTGGAAATGAGATCGCAAGACGCCATTTTGCGAATGGCTGCCTAAGCGCCATTTTAGATAAACTCACACTTTAGTACATGTGGCGATATTACTATTAGCATCATGCGATTGCATTTTTCACCATTTCTCATACACACATTAATACGCACAATTTCGCTGTTAACTAGTCGCATATTAGCGAATGCATAAGATCCTGTATGAAAACGCTGAATATTAGCTCCGTGCACACGCATCTGCCCCAAGTTAAATAGCGTCTTTACATCAAACCCCACATACTCACACATTACATATTCACATACAAGGTTCCATAAGGTATAAGATTCGAGTATGCACATTTATTATCATTGCTAGGAAATAAAGGTTATTTCATAACTAAGGTTTTATATGTGATAGCCATGTTTGGTACTGTACTGATGCGCACTCTCTCAACAGTATTCCGGTAATATCGATGGAGAGATCGCAACATGCATTCTCAACTTATGGACCGCAGACTTCAAGCAACAAAATGTACATTATATGAACAACTGTTAGGATTTGCATGAGGCGGGAAACCAGAGACCACCAGTTGTTAGAGGCTGGGCTGTGTCTATTTGAACCAACCTGTTAAATGCCTTGTAATGCCCTCTCCTTTAGGACCAATGGTATTAGCAACAAACTTCTCTATTGTGTTTTTTATTTCTTTGGGTATAAATATGTGTGCTCTGACCCTGGGTTCCTAGTCTTCATGCTGAATGCTGATTGACGAGGGGTTTCTTGCTGATGCCTACATCTGGACCAGAGAGCGCTGCGTATATATAATTGTACTTGGGTCTGTATAATCTCTTTGCGCTAAGATTATATGAGGATCATAGCGTGTAACTGCTGTACTTTTACTTGAATAATACTTTGTGCTTTGGAACCACAGGTTCTAGGTCTGGAGTCTTTATTTACTGTATGACTGCGTACGCAAATTAGCGTCATCCTTAGAGGTTTATAGGCAGGATATTAGAAGGTATAGGCAGGGGTATATAGAGGTTCAAAGGCAGTATCGTTAGTTGGAGGCTCGTAGTGAAGTCAATTACCCGCTCACACGGTACTTACGGTTATCGATTTCTCACCAAAGGGTGGAGTGGCCACATGCAGGGTTTACCTGCAACCGCTCGGTGCTGAGAGATCGCTACCCGTTTTCGTGTGAGCCAGGGACACTGACTAGAATCCAGGGACAAGAGAGGAAAAAGTTTGTTTTCCTTTGTTGATAGAACCTAACATTTAACCACTTGCCTGGCACAGTCGTATTAGATACGACCATACCAGACTGGGCTTTACCTGCTATGGTCGTATCTGATACGACCAGTCAAAATGCCCACTGTGCGGCTGCGGGAAGCTGATCTTCCCGCAGCCGCCTATATAAGAGGGACCTGCTGGTCCCTCTGCATCATCCGATACTCCCCCTGTGTGCCCCGATCATTGTGGCCAGCAGTGATCGGGCAGCGGGTTTGACCCCCCTCCCTGCGCGGCTGCCCTGCTGTGTCCCCAGCCCGGGCAGCCGGAGTGACCCCCTCCCCCTTGTCCCCGCCGGCGTGGCTTTGACTTATAGAAGCAGCAGCGGTGGCTTGTTAGCCGCTGCTGCTGCTCTGTTTCCGGGGAGACGGCGGCCCTCCCACCTCTTCCTACACCAGCGCTGGCTGTCGGTGACATAACTACAGAAGCAGCAGCTGCGGCTCCTGTCAGCCGCGGCTGCTGCTGTTCTCGGGGAGCCGGCGGCTCTCCTACCCGTTCCATCACCAGCGCTGGCTGCCGGCGACATCGGAGCTACAGAAGCAGCAGCTGCGGCTCCTGTCAGGCGCGGCTGCTGCTCTGTCCCCGGGGAGCTGGCAGCTCACTCACCTCGCCTGCCTGTAAGAAAAAAATTACAGAAGCAGCAGCCATGACGGCGGCGGCTCTACTGCTCTGTCCCCGCACCGCGTATCCGGCAGCAGCCCACTCACTCCTCCCCAGGCCAGTTACCTAGTTTCCTGTCCCCGACCCCTCCTGCTGGCTGCAACTCCACCCCTGGCCCGATGACTGCTGGACACAGTGATCGGGCTTTGTAAATACACTAAAAAAAAAAGAATCACTATATATATAATATATCTGTACTGTATGCGTGTGTGTATGTGTGTGTGTGTATATATATATATATATATATATATATATATACACACTATATGACTATATGTGTGTGTGTATGTATATATATATATATACATACATATGAGAATATATATATATATATATATATATATATAAATATATTTATATATATATATATATATATGCATGTGCGTATTTATATATATATATATATATACACATTGTGTGAGCAGCCCCCCAACCGCTGTCAAGGAAACATCGGCAGATGGGCTCAAACAATCGATTGTCTCTATCGATGGTTGAACCCATCGACCATCGATGGAACAGCTGTCAATGGCCATCACTTAAGTATACCGTAAAAATGTTTATTTTTATGGTACATGGTGTTTAAAAAAAAAAATTGCGTTGGAATAGTTTTAAAAAGATGTTCTTGACCTAATTCAATCATTAAAAAAAACGACAATTTTGGAGCGGTTTTTGGAAAAAAAACTTGTCAGTTAAGTGGTTAAAGGGGTGCCGCAGTATTGAACACGCGGCTGAGTCACAGTTTTGCGCACAGTAATCCAGCCAGGACATTTAAGTAGAACCTGCAGAGTAAAAAGGGTAGGACCCCCAAACCAGAGAGTACCTGAATATCCCCATAAGGGATACGCACAGAGACCAGCAAATATCCAGCAAGCACCAGCTCCAATTGTGGCCGTTAATGCTTTATTGGAGAATGGTAGCCAACTCTAGGGGTCAGGTCATACCTGTTGTCTACAGATAGTCAGGTTAACGGGAAGTACAAGGGAAGAACCGGTCATGATGGTTGATGTAGCTGGTACTGAATATCCTTTTCTTGTAGACACAGGGGCGACCAAGTCAGTGATAAAATCTCCCGTTAATTTACAGGTGACCAACGAGACAGTATCAACAATGGGTGTAACAGGTAAAGTGCAACATTATCCTTTAACAAAGTCCACAGAGGTTACTATTGGGCCGTTGCATACCAGGCATTCTTTCCTTCTGGCTGCTGCGGCTCCTACTAACCTGCTGGGTACAGACTTGTTATGTAAGATGGGATGTGTTATATATTGCACCCCTGATGGTGTATTTTTAGATATCCCTGAGAGAGTTGCGCACGAGGTGCGGGATATGTTGGACACTCCCCAAAGGATAATGTATCACTCTACCAGTTTACATGAAAATCCATCCCAGGTAGATCAAATGTTGTCCCAAATTCCAGATTCCCTTTGGACTAAGGATGGACAGGAAACTGGATTAATGGCAAATGTAAGCCCCGTAATGGTAAATTTGAAAAGCGGTAGGCAAGCTCCAAAAATTCCCCAGTACCCACTAAAACAGGAGGTAGAATTAGGGGTTTTTCCAATAATTGAATGATTATTGCAACAGGGAATTTTAGTTCGTACAGCTAGTGTAGCCAACAGTCCCATCTTTCCAGTGAAGAGTGGTGGGAGGGGTTATAGGCTGGTACAGGACCTTAGAGGTGTTAATAAGGTAGTAGAAAGCCAATTCCCCATAGTGCCAAATCCAGCTGTCATTCTTATGCAGATCCCTCCAAACGCAACCTATTTCACTGTCATTGACCTCTGTTCTGCTTTCTTCTCTGTGCCTCTCCACCCTAACTGTCAGTATCTATTCGCATTTACATACAGAGGTGTGCAATATACATGGCCACGGTTGCCCCAAGGTTTCATAGACAGCCCCAGTATCTTTTCCCAGGCATTGCATGACTGTTTACAATCTTTTCAACCTGCAAATGGATCTGTTCTAATTCAATATGTGGACGATTTATTGCTGTGTTCTGATTCATTTATGTCATGTTTGAATGATACTAAACTTTTGTTGCTTCATCTCTCGCATACAGGACACAAGGTGGCTAAGGACAAACTACAGCCATGCCAATCCAGAGTAAAATATTTGGGACACTGCCTAACCCAGGGGTTAAGAAATCTCACAAATGATAGAATCCAGGCCATACAGAACATGACACTGCTGCAGAATCAACAGCAATTTCGTACCTTCTTGGCAATGTGTGGATACTGTAGAATGTGGATCCCAGGTTTTTCTATATTGGCCTTGCCTTTACAAGACTTAATCTCTTCCTCAAAGCCCCATCGTGTCATACACACAGAGGAGTCAGAGCAGGCTTTCCTTAATCTTAAGGATAGTCTGACCAAAGCACCTGCATTGGCAATACCTGATTATGAAAAACCTTTTGATTTGTATTGTACGGATGCCAATGGTTGTGCTGCAGGTGTCCTTAAACAAAAACATGGTGATGCCAGTAGGCCCGTAGCATACTACAGTGCCCAATTGGACACTGTGGTGAGATCACTCCCCACCTGTTTGAGAAGTGTAGCAGCTACCGCTCTATTGGTGAGTAAAAGTGAGGACGTAGAATTGGGTCATGATATAATTGTCTATACTCCCCACACTGTATCTGCTCTGCTGAACTCTGCTCAAACCAGACACATCTCTTCGGCTAGGTTTACCAAATGGGAACTAGCTCTAATCGCACCTGTGAACATCACTGTTAAACGTTGCAGCACGCTGAATCCAGCAACGTATTTACCATATGTACAACATGATGTACAAAGGGTGGAAGGAGACGAGTTGCTGGCGGAGGGTGAGTTCAGCGGACATAATGATACACACGATTGTATGGAATATCTGAATCAGACCTTTACTGCTAGACCTGACATACACGACACACCTTTAGAGAATGTAGATGTGACTTTTTACACGGATGGGAGTTGTCATAGACAAACAGACACAGGTGAACTATGTACAGGTTATGCTGTTGTAAATGACACAGACATCATAGAAGCCAAACCTCTTGGTCCTCCTCATTCAGCCCAGGTGGGAGAGTTAGTAGCACTAACTAGAGCATGTGAACTGGCAGCAGGCAGGTACGCGTTCGGGGTGGTGCACGATTTCGGGGCTCTATGGCATTTGAGAAATTTTATGACAGCAGCAGGCACAATATTTGCACATTCCCGACACATAAAACATCTTTTAGAAGCAATCCAACTGCCCAAAGCGGTGGCAGTAATCAAGTGTAAAGCTCATACATGTGAGGATGACCTGTGTCACTGGGCAACAACAGAGCCGATGAAGCTGCAAAAAGGGCAGCAGGGTTAAAAATGTTTTCTCCCACTGAAAAAAATATGTCTTTCCAAACAATTGATATGCTGAAATTAATTTAGATGCAAAATTTGTGTTCAATCCAGGAAAAGTCCATTTGGAAGTCCAAGGGATGTGGGCAAGAGTCCTCCGGGCTCTGGAGGGACGGACAAGGTAAGCCAGTAGCCCCCAAGGCATATTACCCCAGCCTGGCTGAGGCAGCACACGGTCTGACTCATCTGGGAAAACAAGGTATGTGGAAGTTGGTGAGAGCATACTGGTGTGCACCAGATTTTTCTTCACAAGCAGAAAAGATAGCAATGTCCTGTCTGACCTGCTTGAGGAAGAACATAGGGAAAGCGATCCCTACCGAACCGTCCCACATTCCACCGACTGATGGACCTTTCCAGGTATTACAAATTGATTTCATCCAATTACCACCCTGCAGGAATCTTAAGTATGTATTAGTGTGCACTGATGTATTTTCTAATTGGGTTGAGGCCTACCCAGCGGCCACTAATACTGCTGTGTTTACTGCCAAGAAAATAGTTCAGGAATTTGTATGCAGATACGGTATCCCTAAAATCATCGAGAGTGACAGGGGTACTAATTTCACAGGTGATGTTTTTCAAAATATGTGTAAGCTGATGGGTATTAATAGCCGACTTCACACCCCCTACCGACCGCAAGCCAGTGCCAAGGTAGAGAGGATGAACGGGACTATTAAAAATAAGTTAAGTAAAATCATGGCAGAGACTGGACTAGGTTGGCCAGAAGCATTACCGTTGGTCCTGCATAGTATAAGGACCACTCCCAGACCCCCTCTAAATCTGTCTCCCTTTGAAATACTGTTCGGTAGACAAACTCATTTGATTATAAGTCCCCAGGAAGACTTGAAAGATAACAACGAGGTAACTGTAAAGTATCTTATATCAATGAGAAAGCAGTTAAAACAACAGCAGCAGAAACTGCAAATTATTGTCCAATGATATGTCTGAAACTAACTGTCATGAATGATGTTGAACCAGGAGAATATGTTGTGATCAGAAATTTCTTGCATTCAGGTTGTTTGACTGATCGGTGGGAAGGTCCGTACCAGGTGCTGCTGACAAGTACTACATCGTTGAAGGTGGCTGAGAAAGATACCTGGGTCCATTCCACTCACTGCAAAAAGGTCAATCAACCGGTGGAGAAACAAGTCGGAGACAAGGCTGATAGCATGGACCTGTCGCTCGCGAACTTGTTCCGGGAGGATTGAAAAGGTTGTAGTGAGATACCTAAACTAAGAGAAATCTGCAGGTCTTGTTGTGGCAATGGACGGGCCTGCTGTGTTCATTTTCATGTTCTCTTTTAGAGTGTTCATCATCCTGGTCGGTTCGGGAATGTCCGGTTTCTGTGAAGGGGGAACGATTGTGGAGAGGGGATGGCAGTGCTGATGGAGTGGAGTCAGAAGGAGTGCAATGCCAATCAGGGGAGTGTCTGACCAATCTTAGTACTGTTATTGTTAAGAGAGCTGTTATTCCGGATACTCGGGGACGGTGTGGAGGTTTATCATCTGAAGATTCCTGTATTTGTGAGCTTTGTGGGTCCCTAGTTGATGAGAATTGTATCCAGCGGTGCCAGCCTACATATAAACCGTACTGGGGTGGGTATCCTTTAGAGGATTATCATAGCATGGTAGGCAAAGTGTTAAATCAAACTGATTGCTGGGTGTGTTCACACGTGCCACAGGGACAGCATAATGTAGGGTTGGTGCCATTTCCGCTGAATATCACGGAAATTTTAGAATTACAGAAAGGGATGGAAAATTCCTCTCATCCAAACCACCTCATTTCAAACCAACCATTTTCAATTCCAAGTAGATAGATCACTTTTGTGTTTAAACATAACCAACCCCAATAAACCCGGGAGTTGGGAAGTGACAGGGAATAATCAGACGATGACCTTCTCACAAAGAGCTGATAATGAGTCCATAAACCATGATCTGTTACGCTCAATTAAATATAGTGGGAGACATTTTAGGTACCGGTATGCGTTGAGTTCCACCAAAGAAATTATTGGT
The DNA here is from genome assembly GCA_031769625.1 of Taudactylus pleione. NCBI lineage: Eukaryota > Metazoa > Chordata > Amphibia > Anura > Myobatrachidae > Taudactylus > Taudactylus pleione. Next base: position 18,601,667 of record JAUIMM010000116.1, on the reverse strand, counting down.
AAGGTGCCAGATGGTTATTGTGCTAAAAAAATACAGCCAGAAACTTGCATGTACCAGATGGAAGACCCAGAAATAGGATTGTTTGCAAGGGAAATGTGCTTAATGATAATGATGCATACCATTCCTTATGTTCTCCCTGATAATGTATATTTTATATGTGGAAGAAAAGCGTTTTATTGGGATTTCCCCGAGTTCCGAAGGTTTGTGTTACCTGGGAAGAGTAGTCCCAGAAGTTATGACCCTCATACACGTTGAAATGCTTGGTATACATACAAACACACCGTCACCATATCTTCACACACAATATGAACACAGAGGCAAACGAAATATGATACCTGGTGACGTGCACAAAGCCACTCAGTTATTTAGTGAGACAACTGGCTTTCAAGTTCTAGTCACATTGGATCCCACCAGGATCGCTCGGGGTACATTAAACTTTAGATATATTTAGGAACTTGCTAAATTGATAGATAAAATCACCGAGATGTACGATGACACATTCAGGTATACAGGGAGAGAATTGCAAGCGTACAAGAAAGAACTGGTGCAACACAGGCTAGTGTTAAATTATTTAACTGCTGTTACTGGAGGGTATTGCGTAATGTTGACCACCCAATTTGGAGTAAAATGTTGCACCTATGTCACCAATGATACCAGCGACCTTAAGGAAGTGATAGACCAGAAGATGGATGAAATTCTGCAGCTAAAATGGGAATTTCGTAAGAACCATAATGCTTCAGTGGCTGAAGTAGGGGAGAAGATAGAAGGATGGGTTTCATGGCTGAACCCAGTGAAATGGTTCTCAGGTCTAGGGGAATGGGTCCAGGAAGTGATCGCCAGCATCGGCAAATTCTTAATCCTTATACTGATTGTCATCTTAATAATTGGCATATGTGTCCGGTGTGTTCCTATTGTGTTGAAGTGTGGAAAATGTAAAAATAGAGTAAAACAAAAGAACTAAATTATGATGGTGGTCAGTATGAGTACCGAGGTAAATACAGAACTGCATTATAACCCTGAACTAGGAAATACCACCATTTAATGTATTATATTTAGACATGGAGAGAGTGTATTATTGAAATGTTATTTTAAAATACCTCAGATAATGTGAAGTCTCAAATTTCCCCTTCAAGACTGCCTTTATAGGACTGGTGTATCCCCACACCTTTCACATGATCTTCCAAGATCCGCGGTGTGCGTATAATAGTAGTTTTATGTCCCCACTCAGAGACACATTATTGATGGATTAAGAACCACCTTGTGCCATCCCATAATAACACTAAATAGTATATAAATGTAAGCCTAAATTATATTTTAAAATCAGATTGTGATAGCATGTTGTTCGCTATCAAAGGGTGGACTGTCGAAGCTGGATAATTGGCTGAGACTAGATCAGTTTAAAATTGTATCGCAGCGACGCCATCTTGAGACTGACCGCAAGATGCCATCTTGGAAATGAGATCGCAAGACGCCATTTTGCAAATGGCCGCCTAAGCGCCATTTTAGATAAACTCACACTTTAGTACATGTGGCGATATTACTATTAGCAACATGCGATTGCATATTTCACCATTTCTCATACACACATTAATACGCACAATTGCGCTGTTAACTAGTCACATATTAGCGAATGCATAAGACCCTGTATGAAGACGCTGAATATTAGCTCCATGCACACGCATCTGCCCCAAGATAACTAGCATCTTTACATCAAACCCCACATACTCACACATTACATATTCACATACAAGGTTCCATAAGCTATAAGGTATAAGATTCGAGTATGCACATTTATTATCATTGCTAGGAAATAAAGGTTATTTCGTGACTAAGGTTTGTGATAAGTAAGCCATGTTTGGTATTGTACTGATGCGTACTCTCTCAACAGTATTCCAGTAATATTGATGGAGAGATCGCAACATGCATTCTCAACTTATGGACCGCAGAGACATCAAGCAACAAAATGTACATTATATGAACAACTGTTAGGATTTGCATGAGGCAGGAAACCAGAGACCACCAGTTGTTAGAGGCTGGGCTGTGTCTATTTGAACCAACCTGTTAAATGCCTTGTAACATATCCCCTCTCCTTTAGGACCAATGGTATTAGCAACAAACTTCTCTATTGTGTTGTTTATTTCTGGGGGTATAAATATGTGTGCTCTGACCCTGGGATCCTAGTCTTCGTGCTGAATGCTGATTGACGATGGGTTTCTTGCTGATGCCTACATCTGGACCAGAGAGTGCTGCGTATGTATAATTGTACTTGGATCTGTGTAATCTCTTTGCGCTAAGATTATATGAGGATCATAGCGTGTAACTGCTGTACTTTTACTTGAATAATACTTTGTGCTTTGGAACCACAGGTTCTAGGTCTGGAGTCTTTATTTACTGTATGACTGCGTACGCAAATTAGCGTCATCCTTAGAGGTTTATAGGCAGGATATTAGAAGGTATAGGCAGGGGTATATAGAGGTTCAAAGGCAGTATCGTTAATGTTTACCATATTGTGCTTGCAATTTCTGTTTGTAGCATCCCATAGCTTTTACTTTGCTTACTGTGATATGTATGCTCTGTTTTGATATTTTATTCTATTTTATTTTGTAACACAAACATTTTCAATAAAAATACTTAATTTAAGAAAGAAAAGGGAGTAGAGTCTTTGGGCAATTGCTGTAACCTCCTACTGTCTGCCTCTAATGCTGGCCATACACCTGCACGATTTGGGGCCGATTGCCCGATTTTCGACGAGTCTTATGATGAATCATGTAGAAATCGTGTATTTTTGGAGTAGGATACGATCCGAAATGCGCTCCCGCAGCTTCTAAAATGGATCGTATGTTCAGATGTGCAGCCCATATTATCCATCGTATCGTGTGCAGATCATACCGTTTATGTTGTGCATGCGATGTATCGTGCATCCATACATGAAATTTCAATTACTTTTCCCTGATGAGCGCATGAGACACACGATCTCGTACGACAGATTGTAACCACCATTCACTCTCACCTTCTAGACTTCTTCAGTGTTGCTTTATAGAACTACCTGTCCCGCCTGACCAGATTCTCCCCGACCTTCAATCTCTTAAATGTTCTTTCAAAAACCACCCTCTTCACTATAACCTTTCCTACCCCTACCTGAATGTTCTGCCAGCTCCAGTCCCACATCCTCTCTATCCCACTACCTCCTATTGTCTCAGTATCTCCCTCTAAAGTTCTCACAAGTATGGGGCCTGATTCAGAAAGGATCGCTAATGCGATCGCGGCTGAAATTGCGCATGCAGGACTGCTCCGAAAGTATGCTAATATGTGCAATTGCAAAGCACTAGCTCGGTCAACATGCAGACGCCCACTTCCCCTCTCGCACATCCGTAATACCTTACAATCCAGCCAAAACATCAGTAACATCGAAGTACATCGGAGCCACTCGCACATTTAAGGCAGGTCTGACCCTACCACTATATTGCTAACTTTCCTGCACGCAGTGAGTACTCTATCACAGTGGCTAATTTATGCACGCCCCTGTATTTCTCCGACCACCCCCCCATCACCACCTCCAAATGGTGCTTCCTGTCAATCACTCTGCTATGACTCATGCGTACTCATTGCGATCGCAGTCCCGATTGCAGTGAGGCATTTGTGCACGCGCACTGCAACAATCGACTGTCTGCGCGATGCTTTAGTAGTTACGATCCTCACTGAATGAGGCCCATGGTCCACAATACCCTCTACCCCACATATGAGTTTCCTTTGTCAGCCATGTTTTTTTTATGCAATTATGATTTTATATGATTGTAACTGGGAGGCTGGCGCTGTAGAGTTTTGGGTTGTCTTACAAATAAACAATGATGGTGATTTATAAAAAAAATGTGTGAAATGCATATTCTGTATAATGTGAATTGAGGAGTGAATTGATCAGTCCCTATCAGCTTAGAGAGTAAATGCAGTGACCAGGTCTGGGACTGTCCATGAGCTACCTGGTCCCTGTAGAACATTGTGCTGTGTCACCCCTTATGGCCCGTACACATGGTACGATAACATGTCAGATTTCAACAATAACGATCCTATCATTATCGTTAAAATCTGACAGTTTCTGGGCCCTGCTAACAACCATACGATGGACGATGCGCGTCCACATATGGTAGTTGACGACGAACTACTGTCATCTGCGCAAGCAGGCAGACCTGGTCGATATCGACCTGGTTAGCCTGTTTACTATAGGGACCCGCGATCAACAATATAGTAGTGGGGGTCTGCTGCATGTGCTGGATGCTCGATCCAGCACATGCCGAACGATCAGAACAACGATCATCTGATCGTTATCTGTTCGTTGCTGTCGTACCGTGTGTACGCAGCATTATACTTTATCTATCTCCTTATGTGACCCAGCCCGTAAGGGACAACGGACCTATACCATATATCTGAATGAAACAATCTAGATCTGAAAATGGACGTGAGCTCCCTGGTGTTCTCTGACTTAGGGGCCTATTTAGAAATTATTTGCGGGATATGCCCCAACATCAGGAGGTACTTAGAAATGATAAGTATCCCCTGAATGTATCTACAGATTACTACAGCAGATATCTGAGATGGAATCCCCCATTTTCTTTCTCAAAAGCAGTCCCATAGGTTTGGGGGCTGTTATGGTGCATGCACATGGTCAGATTTTCAAAATCGTTCAATCATTCATATCTGAAAGAAAATCTGACATGGTTTCCTATTGGCCTGGATGTCCCGCAGATAGCCGTCAGCTGGTCTCTTTCCGTCTCCTCTGCTCTTACCAGTGTCCTCCATCAATTGTTAAAGTGTATCAGGTTTCTTATATGTCCCTTTATATCAGAAACATTTAAAATTAGAGAGACTAATTTTTTTTTTTTGTAATATATCTCTTCTCCCACAATACCCACCACATACCAATCACCACTCACTAATTCCCATATGTCAACCTTGCAGGAAAAGAGTGGAAGCACCACATCAACCACAATGCTCTATTCGCAAGGTAATTTGCATATATGCAATTATCTTGCCCATAATGCACCTTGTTTGTTATTGATGCCCTCTTTTCCTGTGTTGTTGACATGTAGAAATTAATAAACAGTGCTTGCATGTAGTAAGTGTTATAATTGAAAAAATATAAAAATATATATATTAAAAAAAAAAGTATATATATATATTGTCTCCCTATTTCTACAGGCGTGTAAGTTGAACTACCCCCAGTGTAAGTATTAATCAAATTTATGTTTTTCTCAGTATGGGGAATTGGCCATGATCTTTATAGATTGTGGATATTCAGGTGTTAGAATTAAAACATGATCCTTATGGACTGTTTTTATTATTGTGTGTGAGATAGCAATGGACCCCTGTGGGCTGTTTTACCAGTGAATTATATGGCAGAGTTAAAAAATCATAATGTAGTGTACAGTCCAATTTGAATATATGTAAATTATTTTACCCATAATGCATGTTTGTTTTTGATGCTATGTTTTCAAGCTTTTCCTGTGTTTTTTGGCATTAGTAAATAGTAGTTTGCAATAGAGTAAGTTCTGTAAAAGATATATATATATTAAAAAGAGAAATAAAAAAAATATTCTCCCTATTTCTACAGGTGTCTGAATAAAACTACCCCCAATGTGTGTTATTTTAGTTTTTTAAGTAGAAGCAGTCATTGGAGGGGGGCGCCAGTCCCTTAGTTTGCCAGGGGAACTTGGACCCCAAGATACACCCCTGCTGACATGTGAGCCTGCAACGATGAATGATGCGCGTTCCCATTTGTCAGATAACGATATCTAACATCTGATGTGTTTGCAGTCAGATTTGTCAGATTTCCTTCATTTTAATACAGGCAAAAATCGTTCAAATCGTTGGTCAAACCGTTAAAATCGTTCATCTGACATATCTGACCATGTGTATGTACCATAACCCTGACAAATTTATCAAGCTCTGGAATGTGCAACTAAAGCGATCACTTTACTTTTACACATTACAGGGATGGACTCCCATCGGAGCCACTGTCCCTGATGTAATAAATAGTACATATCAGCAGAATAGCTAGACCCGATAATTAGTATATATGCCCTATATGTATGCAGATAGATACATAAACTGTATAAGATTCCCTGGCTAGAATTTTCATTCTCTTCATTTTCGTTTGGTTAGGACTAGACTATACAGCACAGATGGACCTGTGATGTCACACCCACGTGACCCGGCCTGAAAGGGGGAGGGGCGGGGATGCTAACGGGGGACCAAAAGTGTCCCCTCGCGGCCTCGCTGCGCTCGCCACGCTTCGGGCACGGTGGCTCGCTACAACTATTTATTCCCCCTCTATGCCCTAGTGGATGGTAACGCAGGAGCGGTCCAGCCTCCTGCAGTGGTCACGTGGTGGATACGTCACAGAGGTCCTTTCTCCAACTAGGAAATAGCAGCAACCATTTTCATTTATCACAAACTGAGAAAAAACTGCTACTTTCACTTTCATTTCCCAATGCCTAGCCATGTATTGCAGAAAGTGGTTTGGGTATTTAACCTACTGTATAGTAAAGAAAGATTTCAGAGTGCTAGTGTTATGCTCCAGGTTAAATAACAACAGATTGTGCAGTACTTACTGTCTTTAGGGCCTGATTCAGCTGCGAAAATATGCTAATGCCTGCCAAAGCACAGTCGGCATAAAGAAGCCCACTGCTTGCTTTTTATATTCATCCAACCTCGCTTTTCTGCGTAAACATTAGTACCATCAACGCACATCGGCCAGTCACACAGCATTTACACAATGTCTGACCTGCCGCAGACATTGCAAGTCCCATCTCACACAATGGGCTCTCAAGCTGCTATGCAATCGCAGTAGCTAATTTATGCACGCCCCAGCAGCGTCTTTCAAACGGACGGGCACGTCTGCATTTTTCCGACCACTCCCTTGTCACCACCCCCAAAACGCTCACACCCTGTCACTCACTCTGCGATGGATTCCTCTGTGTGTAATCGCAGTGCGGCTTATACCGCAATGGCAAACAAATGCCGTCGCAGGCCAACATAAAGATGCCCACTTCCCCTTACTCACATCCGTAATACCTTGCTAATCTGCGAAAACATTGGTACCATCAACATCGGAGCCCCATGCACAATTACACAAGGTCAGACTTTACTCAGAAATTGCTAACCTTCCTGTACGCAGTGAGATCTCAAGCTACGTATGCCATTGCAGTGGCTAATTTATGCACGACCCTGTAACGGCGTTGAAACGCACTGGCGCGCCTGCATTTCGCGGATGACACCCCCCAGGTGTTTGAACGCCATTGCAGGGGCGTGCATAAATTAGGCATTGCGATGCCATATGCAGCTTGAGTTTTCACTGCATGCAATGAGGTTAGCAATTTCTAAGTAAGGTCTGACATAGTGCAAGTGTGCGTGAGGCTCCGATGGAACTTGATGTTTAAAATGCCGCCTGATGTCCCCCGTACCAACACATTTCAACCCCCACTCTGGGGTCTTTTTCAAGGTATGATCCAAAAGCTGAATAACGTACCCTCCCGCCCATGTCCCTTATAAACCCTAATAGTCCAATCACCGTGGCTCCGGCGTGGCTGGATCCATAGAAAGAGGCAAACTACAAGTCTCATGATCCTCTGCCTCATCGGTGCCGCTTCCGGCATATGTCACCAAACAACTTCCGGGAGGATTGGAGTAGTGAAGATGTCCGCTTTCCCTATAGTTCTGTATAGAGTGTAACATAACGTCACTTACGGTAGCGGAATAGCGGAGACGTCCGCCTTCCCCTCTGTAGTTCTATGTGGAGTATTTCATAGCGTAACATCACTTCTGGTGGGTTACCATGGAAGTCAACCGAAGCCATTGTTTGTCAGCTGATGGAAGTTCCGTAGTATGGAAAGCCCGGTATGGAAATAAATGTCTACAGTGACATCCATTTGTATAAATATTTGCCCAATGAATCTTAATAACATGGATATATAAAAAATATTCATTAAAAACTAGTACAATAGAAACATGTAAACATAAAAATGCATACTATAAGTGCAAAGTTGCTAGTGTGAATACCAAAGTGCAAAGATGAATAGAAAAGTGTAAAGTGCTACAGTATAACAGGGGACAAGTAAATAAACATTATAAAAACCATTTCACCTCAAAATCGAGGTTCAAACCACCTGGATGTAACGTTCCTAATTCAAATATATGCTTCATTTCGACTTTAGCTAGCTGGGTTGCCAAATCTCTTCGGCGCCAGTGTTCCTTAACATTGTGTAAACCAATGAAATGTATAATGTCGGTCATATTGCTGTTATATTTCTTAAAATGGTTTGATAAGGCATGAGTCTCTAAACCTTTTTTGATGTTTCTTAAGTGTTCCCCCAGTCTAACTTTTAGAGGTCTTGAGGTCCTACCTATATAAAATAATTGACAACTGCACTCAATAGCATAAATTACGCTTTTTGTGTTGCACGTAATAAAATCTTTTACCACAATTTTTTTATCATTAATGGTCACTACACTTAATTTATTATATCCAACACCTTTGATACCCCTACATCCTATGCAAGTTTCACATCTGAAAAATCCCTTTGATTTAATACCCATACTGTTCTCTTTTTTTGGTAGAGCACTTCTGACTAGGTGGGAGCCTATATTTGGTGCTTTCCTATAAATACACTTTGGTATTAAAGTGAGATGAGGACCAATCACGGGGTCTTTTTTTTAAATTCCCCAGTGTTTTCGTAGGGATTTCTCTACATTCCTATATTGACTGTTAAGAGGTTACAAAAGCCCACTCAAATGGAGATGGTGTATTTTTTTCTTTTATATAGTTTTCCAACAGCTGTTCTCTGGGTACATTCTCAATTTTTTTCCTAGTAATATCCATCTTTTTGGGGGAGTACCCAAAAGCCAAAAATGTGGCCTGCATTTCTATCCCCATGTATTTCGGATGTAGCAGAGTGAGCACTGTGTGTGAATTAAAATTCTATATTTAAAATATTGGAGTTAAAATAGATAAAAACTCCTCTAAAATGGTACTTCCACCTTTCCAGATAAAAAAAGACGTCAATATATCTTAACCAGGACACCAGATTCGCTCCGAAGGGATTATTCTTCCAAATGAAATAATTTTCCCATTGCCCCATAAAAATATTTGTGTAGCTCGGAACGAAACTGGTGCC